>JAYMFT010418285.1:0-17804 GCA_038088735.1 Panulirus argus | reverse complement strand
CAGTGCATTACACATGACAGCTAGAGACTGAGTGTGAGCGAATGTGGCCGTTTCATCTGTCTCCTGGCGCTACCTCGTCAGTGCGGGGGGTGGCAATGCTAATTCCCGTGGGGCGAGGTGGCATCAGGAGTGGATGGGGGTGAGCAAGTGTGAATATGTACATGTGTATATGCACGTGTATGTTAATATGTAAATATTTGTACTGTGCATATATGTGCATGTATGTATATATGTATGTGTGTGGGATAATTGGGTCTTTCTTCGTCTGTTTCCTGGCGCTACATTTATTTGTTCTCTAGGTACTGCATTAAATAATCATTCCAGCTTCCTCACTGGGCAATCTTTGTCTGATGTGTTTTGGTATTTTTAACTTGCTGATTTACTTTCAGTTTAAGATATTGTTTCTTATAACCTTTATCTGTTGCCAGGCATATATATTTCTCTCCATCACTCTAAACTATGGACTTCCAGTTCTTTAAATTTTTCGTGGTAGTTTATTCGGTCCAGATCGATGATTTTACTTGCAAATTATTTCCCTATTCTTTCTATACAATTTATTTCTCGGTCCAGATCGATGATTTTACTTGCAAATTATTTCCCTATTCTTTCTATACAATTTATTTCTATCAGTTTTACCAGTGACCATACAATGCAGCAATATTCAATTTTACTTCTTATATGTACATAAAAACATCTTGATCATTTTCTGTCTATTTTTGCAAGTGTTCTTAATACCATTCTACTCATTATCTGGTTTGAAAGTACTACCTTATCAGAGCATTCCTTTTATTCTAGTTTTTCATTTATAATAATTCCCACATCCTAAATGTTTACCTCTATTTCTTTTTTTCCTGTAGGACTTCCGTATAATGGTACCAAAATACTGTTACTTATCCCATGACTTATTTGTTCATATTTCTATTCATTAAATTCCACTAAGTTCCCTATAGCCCATTTATATGCATTATCCAAATCTCTATGCAGTTTTCCTTGATATTCATTTTCCAATGCTTTACTTACATGTGTTAACAGCAAACTACCTGACTACATTATCTCTTACGTCCTTACCTATGTCTCATATTAAGATTACATTAGGTATTAAGGCAAGCATCATTCCTTGCAATACATTTCAGAGCACATCTAAGATGTTTCCTTGTCTGAGAAGATGGGAGATGGAGTAAATGAGACTTTAAGCAAACAAGGCCTAAACATGCTCAAGAGTGAGATGCATTCATGGGATGGAGAGACTTGGAGTTGTGTGGTATACAAGGGAGATGTGATGACAATTGGCAAAACAAGGTTTTAGGAAGTAAGGGAAACCATAGAATGGTCTGTGGGGCTTTGCTGTGGATAAGGGGCTCTGGTTTCAGGGAATTATACATATCAACTATGAAGGAAATGTGAGCAAATGAAGACATTTTTTGTATGTTCCTAGTGCTATCTCACTAATGTAATAAATGGTGAACAAGAATAAAAGAGAAAATTGTAGCTATCTATTCCCCACACCAATGACTGCCAAAGGTTCTCATATGATACAAAAAAATGCGAGACTGACCAATTAGCTGACTACCTGAACTGCAGAGTAAGTAAAGTCAATACGTTAGATTCACTATAAGTTAATAAGTTAGATTCACTATAAGTTAATAAGTCAGATTCATATACCATGAACTTCATCAGCAATCACATTCAGTATATATGGGAAAAAGAGAAACTTAAAAATAAATGTGGTAAGGATGGAATAGTAACCCTGAATCTCCACAACTACTTCTAAACATAAAAAATTACTTAAGTTACTAACCACAACGTAGGCAGGCCTAAGCACTTAGTAAACACATCATGCTTGTGAAACAAAAAAAAAAAAAAAAAAAAAACAGCAACCACTTAACTGAATATGTCTCAATGGTTAGCCCTCAAATTCACGACTAATAAGGTCAACAAAACATGCACAGGACTGTTGTCCAAATCTGCTAAACAAACTGATACAAATATTCTCGTGGTAGCATTTAAGTGAATTTTCTATCCAACCCAGTCCTAGTCATCCTGAACAAATGTTATCACTCCAGACCTATTGGTTTACCACTCTGGATTTTAGTGGTTTACACTCTGGATTCTGAGATACATATAACTGAGATTCTTAAAACAAAAAGTCAATATGCTTGGAACAGAATTCCACTAAAACATGTGATTAAACAATAAACAAATCTTTTGGTCTAGTTAAACTTTAAGAATTTGTGTTCATGAACACTGACTCTCAAGCAATTATGCGATTTATCAGAAAGATTCAATGTATTATGGAATATTAAGAGTATGGCACTTGTGCACGAAAAGATACCACCCCAGGTCTCCAAATATATGTATTTTCTGACAGCAATCCAGCTTTTCAAAAAAGGAAAAACATATCTCAGATTGATTATACAAGGTATGTACTTACAGAATTAACACAAAAAGAGAGTATGGACTGATGACATTAGTCATAAGCAAGGGAAAAATAATCCATGAATAAACACATATCTATACTCAAAATTTCAAATTCGGAAGAATCTAGCCAGTATACTCACTTCTCCAGATGGGCGAGAGCAACCACCGACTTCCATGTATGGTTTTACTTTTATTTCCAATGGTTCATCTGAGTAATTTGTCTCAAGATTGTAATTCCCAGGGAATTCTGGTTCAATGCCTGAATGTGCTAAGGGAGGGCGGGGAAGTGAGGGAAGGGGGTCATTGTTAGGTTGATCTTGCTCTATATTCTGGATGAATGGTGTACGTTTTAGGTCATCCAGTTCGTCACTCTCCCCACTGTAGTAAAGAAAGCATAACCAAGTTCCTTAGGATAAGGCATTTTCTATGTTAAAGCAAATGATAATGCAAAAATAAATACAGATAAAGGAAATTTCAAAAGAAATATTCTAAAACTTAGGCTGAAGTTACCTCAGGCTACCTCTATGCTGCTCATACGTTCTTCGATCAAGATATCTAACCACATGACCAAGGCCCAACTGCATCAGCACTTCCATAAACTTCTGAAATGTTCCTGCCCCACAGCCTTCTAGATGGGTTAGTAGGATTCTCATTTGGTTGGTTATGGTGGTTTCACTTCTCTGCAAGTCAGAATTGTAAATAGTTCACATTAAAATACATTAACAGCATTCTTTTCCATACACGCACTATTCAATATCTAAAATCACCAAGCTCTCCTGTGTTTAAGTGTGTGTATAAAATGTTATAGTTAAAGACAAATAAATCCTTACAGAGATCAGACCTTGAATGAAAAAAAAGAGGGTAAAAGAAATGGAAAAGAGAAAACAGTCTTAAATTTAAAAAGCAGAGTAAAAGTGCATCATGAAAAAAAAAAAAAAAATCCTAACCATACCTACTAAAATAAATCAATGATGCTTTCTAAAATCACATGACCGTGCTACACATGTACAGAAATGCTTAAGCAAGAAATATGCCCACAGTTCCACTACTATAAATTAAAACAAATCATACTCAAATGTCCTGAACTGTTAATGGAAATATTCTCTTGTACCATCTTTAGAAAACAGTGATTATATATTCTTAAACAATGTGTCAGCAGCCATAGTTCCAGTTAACCCTGACAAAATAAACTTTTTTAAGGTAGGTGAGACAGTACAGGCAACTGAATGGCATAGTCATAGCCATCACACACACACATTCAAAGACAACATACAAAATTATTAGAAGTTGTATGATATCAGAATGTTCAAAAGAGGCACCCCATGAGTGTAAATCTGCCTCCCCATACAGTACAGACAGGTGATTAATGACTGGTAATTACAAACACACTCAAGTAATGTTTAGTAAGCTAATTTTTTTCTTCTTTTCTATATTAGCTAAGCATATATCCACTAGCAACTTGTGATACATCGAGCAGCTCACAGAATAGCCGGTATGTTCATAATTCTATATCTATTCATCCTTATACTTTCATGTGAATGTAAGTTTTACAGTATACAAACCATTATTGCAGAAGCTACATCTCCACTCAGTACACCATGCTCTTTTAGTTCATAGATAACATCTGTTCTCCTTGAGGCTACCAACTCTCTAGCTATATATTCCTTATTGTGAATGAGGATTCTTCTCTCCTCGTCATCCATGACAACTTCCATTTTGGCTCTGTAAAATAAAAACAAACTGTTTCATTTGCAGCAATATTTAACAATTGTCTTTTCTCAGATGATACATTAAATAACTTATAAATTTACACAATAGCAATATCATAACAATGCCCCAATAGTGATATTATGAAGGTACTCACCCTTGCATTCATGTTAACAAAATTTCAGTTTCAACTGTAAAACTTTCTGTGACTATACACTATTTTGAAGAATGGGGATAAAATTATGGCAAGTGCTTCTCAATCTAACTTTTTATTATATTGTTTCTAATGTACTGTACATAAAGACAGAGTATTTAAAACATTTAGTGTTTGCATTCAATCTATATTGCTTACATTAAAAAAGTTCAATTTCCTATTGCTTACATCATAATATCTAGCATCTGCATAGCATCTGCAATCACTCTGAGTTCTTTATATTTGTCTTACATTAGAAGCACAATATAAACAACCCAGATGCAGCGGATACGAGGTGGGTAATATATTTCAAATAAAAAATATTGAAATATCAAGATAAAAATAAGGATAATTTTGTCTACTAAGGGAAGTTAGATAAGATTTTCACAAGTTCTGTTGATTTCTACAAATATTTCACAATGTGATAATCAACCCAGCATTTTCCTTGTCCCTCACCACTAATGCCTTGTTTGATTTTTAAAATAAATACAACCAATAAAGTTTTAAATCAATACATATTCCTGTGTATCATCCTCAATAAGTAATAAGAATACACTTATACCAGTTTTATCCAATTCCGTAGAGAAATACAATGGTACCACTAAATTGAACTTTACTGATATTTCCACCCAGTCAGATGTTAAGGATTCACCAGTATGTGGAATAATACTTCAACTTGCAGAAAATACAAAATGTAGCCAAATCCATCACAAATGTGCTAAATAAACAACAAAATCTCATCCAGACACAAATATTTCCATCTGGGCAGCTTATCCATGTTTTAGCTGGTGCCTATGGTGGGCTTTGAGCAGTTACTGTGTATACCCTTGTTTGCAGTCAGAAGCCTGAGGATCAACCGAAGAACACTGAAACAGCCTCTAAGGTGCTGTCTCGAGAAAGGAAATGGTTGCAACTTCAACCTCTTAAACTTATGCACCAAGTGCCATGGTTCCTGTGACATGACATGAAATATAAACGAGCAGTTTCTCATTAAAAATACTTAGCCTAAGGGACAAACAATATTGGTGAAAGTCTGACAGCCATGTCATAGTATATAACAAAGAGTGAGTGGGCAAGATGAGCCACCTCTCAGAACTGCTAAACAAAAACTGAGGTATACCATCTGTTGCATTCATACGATATAACGCATTGATGCTGGAAGTACTGCACCACCAATCTGCTGAATGGGTTTCTTGATGTAAAGTTAACATGAATTATTTGTTTTCTTCTTTTCTACAGGAAAAATGTATCAGTTGCATTCAGAAACCAAAGATAAATAAGTAATTATTTGGTGCAGGAAGAATGCATGGAATGGTGTATGAACGTATACTGTACAGCTGCAAGCACAATGGTTGGAGGGGGGCTTAACCTCCCTTATAGCTTTGAGTACAAAGTGCTTTTGTTCTGCAATGCTCGTGTAGTGTTTACAGAATACAAAAACAATTGTGGAGTATGATTTTCAGTACTATACCTAACTGATTATCAAATAAGGCAATAGTAATATCTTTGTTAAACATGGTTAATTATAGTAAAAGAGTAGGTAATACACTAGTAAAAATATCAATAAAACTTATGAAAATCTCACCTACCCTATTATGCTACACTTACCTTTATGTTCAGTAGTCTATTTGAAATATACCACTCACTCCTGTGTATGGGCACCATGCAAATATTGCCAAATGTTGACATATACACGATGTAGCAAGCAGCTATGTGACCTCTAGCTGCAAACTTCCTTAATGTTGGTAAATTTCTACTACCATTTTGGTTACCATATGGATTTTTTGAGGATCTTTTGGTATTTCACAATTGTATTGCCTACTTTTACTTACCTAAATTTTCTCTGATATACAAAACCCACACTACTACCAGAACCAATGCTGTATTCTTTAAGCACTACACTAGAAATGAAAAACACAAAATATCCAAAGTTAACATTGATGCAGCACAGTTAAACTACCCATTAAACACAAAATTTATTTCATGTATTTAGAATAAAGGCTACAAAATGCCAAAACTATCAAACTCAACTACAATACACATCAAAATGCCTACATGGTACTAGTTAAACACTATATTTGGGTGAAAAAAAAAAAGATTTCATCCTTTTAGGTGTGGGTGCAAACTGACGAAATTAACTAGCTTAACTATCATACGCCAAATACGATTTGGATAATACAATTTCAACCTGTGAAGAATACGTTCTAGGCGGCTAGATACGTTCCTGTAACATCTAAAAACTACACAGCCTGAACGTTTAGTAGTACACCCGGATCTCCAAAATACCAGGATCTACATCATATACCCAAATTTCTATTACTCACCTCTCATGCGAGTCAAATTATTCGTATATCATTGGTAACTGTCTGGAGTAATCACTTGTACAACCTTCTACCACTCAAATCTCGTCCTCTGTATCAGTTGTTTTGTTGTGGTTCACGTGCGGACGACCTCCAATTCCGCCGTCATACAAGAAAGTACTAATTGTCGTACTTAACAAAGTTATATTTTTTTTCCCTAAGTACCTGTAACTTAAAACTTTTAATGTAAATATGTCTTTTCACCTCGTGCGCAAGGATTTCTAACTTAGTGAACTTTGAGCAGACAATAGCCATGAACCCTTCCAATTTATTTACGATAATTTTTTCCATTGCACTTCATCTACTTAAAAAAATTATGTCCAAAACTTTGTCTAACTTACAAACTAGGTAATTTTTTCTCGCCTACTTTGTCATCATTGCTACGTAAAGTTCCTTCACTTTGCAGTAGAAGCTGAACCTAATTAAACAAGAATTTTCTTATTCATTTCATACTTGTTCGCAGTTTCCCGTTTCCCCACACATCCATTCTCTAAGTGTAACGTGTAATGCACCAAAACCACAGAACAAGAATAACTGTGATAATTCGAAAATTCAGAACGGGCTTCAAAATGAGTCAGAAGTCAGCTAAATCAGTTGAAGATTTAACTGTAAATCCCACCTCTTCACTGCCGGAAAGAGGAGATATGTTGAACATCCCTCATGCATACTGTTGGCCTTAAAATTTAAATTAAAACATGTTAGAGGATTTAGTTATTTCTTTAACTTCATTTACCGGTGATAAAGGTACTAGTAATCAATATCATCTATCTTATGGGAGATGAAATTATATAGAGTGAACTTGCCATAATTATGGTAACCAGTTTCTGGTTTATTTACTCTCATACGACAGAATCAATTTCTTGTCCATAATCACACAAACTTACATTCCCAGCGATACCGGTCAAGGCAACTGAAGTTTATCGTTCCACTTTAATATATCGATTCTCTTTAAATTCCGGTAGGATGGAAGTGCTGAAGAATTTTCCACTGGTTTCCACGATAACATGTGTTAGAACAAATTTCCTATAGATCATCAGTCACATCTTATTGTACTTTAACGAACTATTGTTCCGTGTTTAAACATAAAGGTGTTAGGCTTACGATAATCACAATATCGTTATTCCTCGGTTCGAAGGTAATTTCTCTACGTGGTGGGAACGTCACTGACAAAGTGGAACTAAAAAGGATCTATTTAACTGAGGCTAACTCCCACCTGTGTCAAGTGTTCCAGTGTAACCCACCAACCATGTGAAGTACAAACAGTGACGCACTGCCACGGACAACATTGCTCTGTCACTGGTGATGTAGTAATCTGTAATCAACACGATACTGTAAAGCTTCCCCCCCCCCCACCACCACACACACACACACACACACAACGCTCCCGTGACGCCTGCTGGACCACCATTCCAACGACCCCCTGACGGAGACACGATGACCGTCCCCATACTGGCCAGACAATATGTAAATCATATTGATGATGTATTGAAGGAATATCCTTACTTTCTTAGGGCTTTAGTAAGCCCAATTGTTAAATTTCTATGTATTTGCAACACTTGCCCTGGAATAAATGATTGTAAACTGAAAAGCTGTAAAACTGGTTGAGGGTAGACTGGCTGCCACACAATCCCTCACTGCCCTGGCACTTATAATATCAACATCCCTTGCACGGCAGCGCATTCCTGCACTTAATGAAATAAGTGACAACTGTCAACTTACATTCTCACGCTTTATCACATCGGTAAAACAGTCAAAATATTTATCATCCGTTATCTCTGTGGAGCTTGCAACACCTCCAGAAGCCTTACCCCTGCTATACTGAAGAATGCCTTCGGCTAAACTGTCACACTTATGGCACCATCACAGATTATCCCATCCTGCTGTAGCGATAAGCCTCAGCCCACCACTACCACACATCCCTATCTTGCCGTGGTAACGAATCTCAACCCACCGAATATCATACCCCGACCCTGCTGGTGAGACAAACCCCAGCGTACCATCGCCACATACTCCACCCTCTGCTGTAACCCCACCACCTCACCTGCTGTACTGAGGATTTGAAACAAACGAAATTTGGCTTGATATAGGATGGTGGAGGAAGCATCATCTAAATAACTACGAGCAAAAAACTAGATTAATTAATTTCATATATCTCAAAGTACCATTTTCACCAAAATGCAATTCTCGTACAGATTAACATTTGTAATTGTCAAGATGATAATAATCCACTATATCATCTATCACCCTAAGAACATGAGAACTAATGTAACTAAGTCAAAACTCTGAAGTTTATTAAACCAAAACAACCTTAAATTCTTGTTTCTTACCATATTAAATGGAACGAATATCTATAATGCATTCAAATTAAAACATAAGGCTTATCGAGAAAATATATCTGCAAAGTGCTAGAGAGATAAGCCAATACTTTCCGCAGTGAAGTGATAATGTGAGACGATGTCGCGTTTAATATCTACTCTGCGATGATGTCTTGATCGCCGGTGACTTGGGGAACATCGTTCCCATCTGAAGCAAATCTGTTCCTGCAGTTTATCTTACAGTTCACGAAGGTTTTGAAACTAACTCTAAAAATGTCAGAGTGTGAAGTTACGCCCCTTCCTTCATAAAATTCCGGTCAAACAGCTTGCGTTGACAATAGTAGTAAGAGTAGATTACCGTCATGATGATGGTTTACATGACAAACGAATCAATAAATACAAGTTGGAATGATTACATGCACACACTAACTTTCCTAAGAAGGAACTTCCACACAGTATATAGAATGAGGGAATCATAATACCATTTCCCAAAAAATTTTGCTATCGCGAAGCGTTATCAGTTCGATGGGAACGAGATATGGTACTGGAGTATCGTATGTATACGACCATAATCAGCCATCTGGCAAGGTGACTCACTTCCTTTTAAATCTGGTCATTGTTCGTGAAGTGTACAGATCTCGCCGAACAAAGATGGCAAGACACACATTAAGCATGATTTATATCATAATGCCATACTCATCAAAACGTTTTTGAGATAATATCTAAGAAAACACTGAAGTGACGAGTTCCATGAAGTACTACCAACTACCACACAACGACCGACCTTGAACCCGAAGTGACCATATAACGGTACACTATCATTAAATATTACAACGTGATGCAATTGTCACCACTAATGAAGCAAAAGTAGGCTGAGTTTAAGCATCCTGTGGTCGCCGTACACCAAAACGTCACCGATCCAGCATGAGAAAATCATGTGAAGAGACATAATTTACTAATTAAGTGTTGCATGATCTACTTCGGTAGTTGGTAACAACGTTATTGATGCCCTTTTTTTTCTTTTTAACCGGAAGGATGTCTCAATAAGGTCTAAATTGTCAGTTCGCGTTCATATCTTGATAAAACGATTATCTCAGATTATGAGATAGACGAGGAAAGATGTCGTACCACTGTGGTCTGATAATGGTCGTAATCAGTACTGTACCGTGCTGTTGCACCACGACACGACCTTTGAGCAGGGTGGTTGGCTGGCCTGGCCTTAGATATGACCCTTCTTTCAGGTCAAGGGCCTCGCAATCATACCCATGAGTTGTACCATTGCGCCCACGGGAGTTAATATATAAATTTGTTCACGTGAACTTCAGACACATCAATCCCGGTTGGTTAAACTGGCTGTGAATGCAAACATTTATTGCGGAAAAAAAATATACATATATATATCCCAATGTTTTTTCTGCAAAGTTTTATCATTGTTCTCGTAACTTACTATAATCTCCTATTAAGATATGAATCTTAGTCTTCATTTTATTCTATCCATGTGCATGGTATCCCACACTTCTAATACATCTCATCATTTCGCTTAATACTCTTACTCTATTCTCTAGTTACTTCTTTCTTCAATAGTTCTTTCTCTCTTAAATTTCTTTTGAAGTTGTTGTTTGTCCTAAACATTTAGGCACATGTTAATCCTACAACATGGTCATGAAGGAAGCCTAGCCATCAAAAAAATCGTGTCGATTCCAAGTGAGATACTGCAGTCCAATTTTTTTTTTCAATAACTTATAGCCTGCAGGATGGAGATCAGGGGAAAGGGTAAGAAATTTCAAGTTTAATGTCACCTGCATGAATTTAAAAGTCTACATTCATCACCCTTTTCTAATCTAGTATGCAAATTTTCTCAGGCAGTAACATCTAAGTTGGGAATTCTGAAAGTAGTAGAGGACAAGATTACGGTCGTTAAGAGTGAAAGTGTAAAAACTTTCACAGCTGAAAATACGGTTGTGTGTGTGTGTGTGTGTGGGGGGGGTAACTAGCGTTGTGTCAAGGAGGCTAGACAAAGACAGTTCTGAAAATAATCCGAGTTGGACGGGTTGGGCCAGGAAGCGCCCACAACTCTCCTGGCCAAAGTAAGGCGTCGGGATTAACCTGGGAAATCCTTTCATACTTTGGCAGTGGTCCAATAGGCAGTACACAATAAGAGCCAATATAGAGCAACAACATAGTTTTAGTTGATCTATATATTGTCCACATTTCTAGTCATGTTACACGATATATATATTTTTTTTATGATGGTTTACAGAGAATGCAGGGAAGTAGCCGGTAATACGTGTGAACCGGCTATCGGGCGGCCACTCGCTCTGGTTTATATTTCAGAAATAAACTCCGGGAAACGGTGGCCATGCTTGTCGTCTTGGCGCGGAAACCGCCCGCTCAACGCCCTTTTATAGCCAGTGTGGCTACCTCGGGAGTTCTTGTCATTATTTATAGAAATTTTTGGTTCCTCACTATTTTCCTCATTTCCTTCAAGTAATCACCACAGGCTCAATACAATTTACCTTTAGCTCCTACATCTAATGGAATTTGTAAATTGCAACTGTATCATGTTACTTTTTTTATATAATTTTTTGAGCTTGTGGATATATTTACATCCAAGGCCAACTAACTTATGGTGGACAAGTCATACATCAACATTGACGACGTGTGTCCAACTGTATCTGTCTTTCAAAATTATGCATATCATGAGAATACCTCGTTTGCTTAAATTGAGGTATTCATGGTTATTTGTGATTTTACTCATTTTCGAGGCCGAATATATATATATATATATATATATATATATATATATATATATATATATAGGTTGGTCAGCCTACGTAGTTCCACTTCAGATGCGTTAATGAATTGTCATCAGCTTTTTCAGCAAATAATTTTTCAGTAATGAAACGATCAATTCTGTCAATTTCAGAGGTTCTTGTCTCAAGTATGCTACAATGAGGCAGGTCCTTTAGCGGTGAGGCTGAAGAAGCAAATTGACTGAAAAACTTAATTTTTATCTGAAGTAAACACTGGACAAATAGGGTAGCTCAATTTACAAAGAACTTATTCTTAATGCTGTATTGGTGGTTTTATATATCAAATTATGCGACTTTCAAACTGTAATGGACTACGTTTGCATAGCCTGTTTACGTTTGGCAGTGAGGTTGGGTGTGCCCGGGTTGCGGCAACCATCAACTGGGGGCAGTGAGATGGATGAAGACGGCATGCATTTGGCATTTACCCTCCACGTGGTCTTCAGCGGCTCCACGTGTTACGCTCATAGCCTACCCAAGAAGGTTTCGGGTCCTCCAACCTCCGCTTCCACAATTCCTAAACTGTCGTTCAACCTCATCCAACGTTCTGATAATGATAAGTCATATTGATTGATGTACTTTATATATCAGAATTACAGCCGAAGGTAAAATGATTACAAGACTGGTAAGAAGGAAAAGATGAGCAGGACCAACAAATAGTTCTAAAAGGAAGCCGATTTGAAGCAGCATTTTGATTCTACGAGTGTTCAAGTGTGTCATGACACCGAGACTGTGATTTCTATCCATCAATAACGCCATAAAAAAGTTGCAGTTGCGGGAATGTGTGCATATACCAAGAACGGCATGAAGGCTGCTTAGGCTTGCTCCCAAACATTTGAAGGTCCCGACACAATCTACAGTCATCCACACATGTCCTCCGGAAGATATGTTGAAAGAATACAACAGGCATAGTAAAACATTTTATTGAGTATCTTGCAGATGCCAATACAATGCTTCACAGACGAAACATTCATATAGTGTCCGAGCTGCGATGCGGACCAAGTCGTCTCTGACGGTGTGACCAGTACAGACGCGTTGGAGAGGTCATGTACTCAAAGCACAACACGCCGTCACCCGACTGGTCCAGTGTGGGGGGCGGCGGACAGATGGCACCGCGCCGCCTCAACGCGAGCTCACACTAGGGGGCCTCACACTTCATACTTTTTCGGCACAAATGTCTCAGTCTGGCACTGTTCGGGTCTCACTACTGCACTGGGAGCGGTCGGCCCTCTTGATGTAGGTGGCGGCGGCGGCGCTATACAAAAACACAGTTCACAGTTCACCTGTCCACAAACACCGCTCCCGAGTCGGCTTTTCCGAGACACTGTGGTCGAGGCCTGGTGACTTGCCGCCGCTGAGAGGGGGTCATTCTGGATGGCGTGGCTTCACTACAGGATCACAGAAGGGGCACGGGCCGGGCGCCCGTGCCCACAGGTGTCTATCCTGCCGGTGACTTCGCCCGTAAGAAATATGGGTGTTGGTGACGGATGGAAGAAGAGGCGAAGATTGATGAGAGGGGAGGTAGCAGCAGCAGGGTCCAGCGAGATTGCGTTTAAGCAAGAAAAGCGCTTGAGTGTCACAGCCACAGGAAGCAATCCCTGCGTGCGGTGGGGGTGGTCGTGGTGGCGTAGTGGATCCGCTGCTGCTGCTCACCCACATTTCCTTCGGGCACGGAGGTTGGGACTTAAGTTAGAATGTTTAGGCGGCGGCTTCCTCACCCTCGCCTTCCTTGCCGGAGCCGGCGCAGAGCATGGCGACGAGGGCGTCTGCGTCGATGATGCCGGTGTCCTCATCGATATCCATCTGCTCGAAGGCGTCGTCGACCTCCGCGTTGGTGAACTTGTCGCCGAAGGCCATGAGCATGGTGCGGAACTGCTCGGAGTCGATCTGGCCGGGATCCTTTTCGAAGGCGCGGAAGGAGGCGGCGACCACGTCGTCGTCGTCGGACTCGCCAGAGGAGCGCTCGGCGAACATGTGGAGGAGGGTGGTGAAGTTGATGGGGCCGGGGGCGTCGGCCAGCATGTCGTCCAGGTCCTTGTCCGTGATCATGCGGCCGATCTCGTCGTAGACGCCGCGCAGGTCCTCCTTGCTGATGACGCCGTCCCGGTCGCGGTCCATCACTTGGAAGCCCTCCTTGAACTCGGCCACCTGCTTCTGGGTGAACATGTCGAAGACATTGCTCCCTCCCTTCTTCGCCTTCTTGGAGGAAGAACGAGATCCCTTTGAGGCAGGCATGACTGCTACCTTGGCTGTGATGCACTGGCACGGGTTTCAACCTCTTCCTTCTTTATATCCTCTGCGCAGAAGGGAGCTGCGCGAACTGATCGGCGCGCACGACCTATATTTGGCTGCTGAGGCGGCGCCTGTCAGGGATACAGTACTCGAGGGACATGTAAAAATACCTGGGCGCAGGAGGTGGCCAGAGGGCCGGGCCAGTACACCCGCGCAGCTCACCTTACAAGCCTCTGCCACGCCACTCAGGCCACCTAGTAGCCGCCACGGACGCTATACAATTACCCCCCCCAACTCCATATATCACCACTACTAGTCCGCACGTCCATCTCCACTGCCCGACATCCAGATGCCGTTCGTGTGGCTGCCACGGCAAAAAACATGCCATCACAAGCAGCCCGTCCACGGTAGATGTCCCTCACGTTGTCCACTGTCGCCTCGTTTCACCCACTTGGTAAATGACTCATGCTCACGGTCGGACGAAACTTCGAGTCACGTTTCGCGCGCATTCTTTAAGAGAACGATCCCTCTCTCGCTCTAACCGCCTCAGAGAGATATATGTGTGTGTGTGCTTCACCCACGACTCCCACAAGAATGGGACACGTTCGGCAGTGCTTCCAGCAGGAAAAATAATGACTAATACGTGTGGGGAGGGGGCCGTAGAGAATCACGAGCCACCACTGTATGGAGAAGCCATCGTCTGAGCTGCGTCAAAACGATCCAGTAAGGACAGGTTGGGGGTGGACCCCCCCCTGCCACCCGTAACCCCCCCCCACACACACACAACACTTGGCCCCCACCTCCATCCTTTACATTTATCGCCATTCATCATATCCTCAGGCTATATGACAGAGACTGCGTACCTAACTGTACCGTTCGTTACAAGACGGAGGTGGTACCCTGGGGTGCGTCACGTGGTTGAAGGGTACATGTGTGCGTGTGGTACATGACAGTTGGACATGATCGGGGTGTCCGCGTCCACCAACCCATTCATGGAGATGGGCCATGTCACCCCCTCCGTGCCCGAGGCCATGGACCACCAGCTCACGGTGCGGAAACCAGGTAAGTTGACCTGTGTCTAGGAAAAAGCAATAAGTGTGGCTAAATTGTCAGGAGGGTAAAGGGGCAGCGAGCGAGACGGTGCTATTTACAACCCCGGTGAGCTGGATGCCCAGCGTCCTAGCTCTATCTTCCCTGAACATTTCCGCGCTCGCAACATTATTCCTCTCACGCTAGTTAATTTTTCCATTAACTGCTGAGTACAGTCCGGTTATGTCAGCTGAGTACATGCGTCAACATGGCAATGTGACAGTCAAAAGAAAATCACTCTACAGAGAATCAATCAATGGAAAACAATATATATATATATATATATATATATATATGGCCTGACTTGTGCAACGGTGGATTGTTTACTGTACTAAAGTCGGATCACAAAACTGTGATTGGTTATGGACATTAAACAGCAGCTGACGTCACTATAAGTGTGATTGGTTATGGACATTAAACAGCAGCTGACGTCACTATAAGGCCGTCGTGATTAACACTGTGTAGGAAAGTATAAATTCAGACTGTTACTGTATGGATTACAGAAGTCCTTGAGAAGCGGTCTACATCAAAAGAAAATCACCTAAATAAGAGTTAACTACCGACCTATAAAACGCCCAAATGAAGTGTAAAATGTTACCTCTACGAAAGAGAAAGACACCTGATTCAAATCCGGAGAATTCTATTATCCGAATTAAGCGTTGGCCATTAGTAAGGGACGCGGAAAGCCGGGCCACCGAACATGGAATGAAACGAACACGAGACGAAACAAACGCACAGTGGAACTATTATCTTGGGACGCGATATCTTGGAGAAAGAAACGGCAAAAAGGCTCAGAGTCCTTCATTTGGCGCAAGCCAACACGAAAATATTTAAAACAATGTAGCAGCACATGTTAACATTTAATGCGAGAATGTATGGTAAACTGTGTTAAAAGTGCTGTAATTCGTGTTAAATTAGACAGTACAATGGTATATAAGTTAAGGAAGTACGTGTTATAAATAGGGGACACAGGGCATTCTTAACACAGTGTGGTTGTACGTGTTAAAACAGGGGAACGGTACATCGTTCAACACTGATAATACCTGTTATAACAGGAGGACGGTACAAATCATCAACAATCTAATGGTACTTGTTATAATAAAGGGGTAGTAAAAATAACACTGGTGGTACGTGCTATAACAGGAAGATGGTATATTGTTAACACTGTGGTGGTACATTTTATGAGGGGGACGGCACATTGTCTACACAGTGTGGTAGTAAATGTAAATGTAGAGTAAGGAGCATGGTGAGTAACACATGGCGATACTTGTTTTTATATTGACCGGGGACATACCTAAGAAATGCGATGCTTAATAAAACCTTGGAAGCGAGGAACAAGTTCAAAATATCCGAGTAACCTGTTATCAAAATTTTGGGAGATACACTGTTAGTTACATGTGAAATGGAACAATTAAACACAGTTAACTGTAAATGCAATTACAGAAATGGGTGATACAGAGTTAACACCATGGAATGGCACACGTACAATGTGGGAGTGTAAATTCTTTACATACTGTGGAGGAAATAATGTAGTGTACACAGAGTGAGGAAGTCCTGTTAAAGTGTGTGGGTAGTCGCGTTTATACAAATTGTACTTAAAACAGAGTGTGGTGTAAATACAGTCAGCATCAAATGGTTAAGTGTACTTAATATGGAATAGTATAGTTTAACCAAAACTAATAACTCGCAAAAAAATGTCCTCTATCGCAATGGCATTTATCCGCTAACATATCTGAAGATTTGTCTCACACAAACGCATACAAACGTTTATTTTACGAGAAAGAAGTGGGTGAATGTAGCAAGGCGAGGCAATATGTCACCTGCTGTCACTTCTAGTGGGTGTTGCAGTGGGCCGGCGGGCGAGGCTTTACAAAAACGTTTTGCTTACCTATCTCTTTACTAAGCAAGCTTACGGTACTCACAGACCCTTAAAGATACCCGTGAACAAAACCTAACAGTACTACAGTCCGACCATTAAGCACGACGGTATGTAAAGACCCTTGGGTAGGTTGGTCTGAACTTTGATCCGAGTGTTAATGGTCACTTTAAAAGCCATGCCACCATACCATAGGGTTATATCGTTTCGGTCGTCCTGTCGTGCTCAAGGGGTTAAGACGTAACGAAGCCAAACACTGTACACTAATCTGAACCAAGACAAGGCACGTCGAGTTCCTACGCTATGCGTTCAATAAAGTTTCCTTTCCTAACATCTAAGCATTCTATAAAGCTCCCTTTCCCATCATCTAAGCATTCAATAAAGCCCCCTTTCCTATCACCTACGTTCAAACAAGAAATACGTTCCTACCTCTGCTTAAGAGGCCATAAAACTAACGAAGTCAAACTTCACTCGTCCAATCACATGTTGTTCAAAACAAACGACGTTCGCATAGAGAAGAAAAATAAAATAATCCTATAGCTTTGACTTTACTAAAAGTAATTCTAGGTAAAAAGATGAAAAATATATAAAAATAAACTGCCTCTTCAGCTTGAAAACAAATCTTTTCATTCCCTGAAACACATGAAATAATTAATAAACTTGTGAATGTTCCTTCCTGCCCAAGGAAAACAATTCCTAATAACAAATCATGTTAAAGGTCCTTTGTTTTCATTAAGAATATATATATATATATATATATATATATATATATATATATATATATATATATATATAATATATATA
>JAYMFT010418274.1:0-17805 GCA_038088735.1 Panulirus argus | reverse complement strand
ATATACATAAGCACATATATATACACATATACATACATACATATATATACATACATATATATATACATATATATATATATAAGTATATATTTTTTTTTTTTTTATTATACTCAATGAAATGATATACAATGTATCTTGGAGAGACACTGTTTACAAGTGATACATGCCCTATAACTTATGTTGCACAATATTAGGTTCTCTAGGAGGAGTCTCCCTATGGAACAAAAACTACCGAAATCCAAGAGGACTGCAGCAGTATCAGTGAAATGCACCTGTAATATTGTAGGATACCTAGTCGAGTAATGAAATCTCTGTTTCTGTTAAGTGTTTAATCTCTTTCTATATGTATTTTCATGAATTTTTTTGCAAACATCCTAATAAAGAAATGCCATAATTAACAATCTTTTGGAAAAATTTGTATTTTTCAACTAACTTGGGAAACAATTTCTCTCTAATGAAATGAAAGAACACCACATAAGAAAAACAAAACAACAAAGTAATGTGATACAAGTCTAAATTTACCCTAGAAAATACAACAAATTTCTTTTTGCATATATTGTAAACATAACTTAGTAGGGCTTTGTTATTATCATCTGCCAATCAATGAAGTAGTAGGGCTTTGCTAACATCATCTGCCAATCAATGAAGAACTTCACATATCTCCATTTATAAACCAATCAGAGGTACAAATGCCAGCCTCCTGTCAGTTGTGCATCACCTGCTTAATGCTGCACAAACTTCCTGATGTTGAGAACTCATCTAACGTGAGTTTTGATGCAAAAAATGTAATTTTATTATTCCAAACATGTCATCCAAGTGCAAGCATAAGTAAATGGAGTGTCATTTTCATTGCTTTTCTTTTTTTCCCCCACACACTTCATGTAATCTGGAAACTTAAAACTTTTGATTGTACTGAATGGTTTTCTACCTTAACTCCCTCCTAAGTCCTGGAGCACATCCCTACACCTCCTCTATTATATCTATCTCCAGTATCAAAGCTCTTGATAACAAAATGAAGTCATGGAATGCATCCACTTCACTGATAGAGGTCTACATGTAAGGATATGCAACATGTTTATGGCAGAAAAAAATATCTTCTCTTAACCCATACACTGTGGCAGTCCTAATATCCAATGTACACTGAGTGTTGGATTTACCTCAAATATCCTTAAAAATATCACAAAAAAGTTCACTATTACAGTTCACACCATCTAACTTGGAATGCTCCAATGCCAGGTGTATGCTGTACTGCATGAGTGCTTTCAGGCACATGCAGTAAGTGGTATTTTTGGAAGTGTTTTTCCCACAACCAAAAATTATTATTAGGGTTTTTTATTAATGATATCTATTACCTTACAAGACTTACACAACCTCACAAATCATTGCATAAACTGAGGGCACAAATCTCACAAGTGCTTCCTTAACAGCTCCACACATATTGATACGAAGATGGAAAATTTCACGTTGTAGTGTTTGGCAACAATGTGTCCAATGCCTCTACATGCATTAACAGGTGTAATATTACTGTTAATGGAGAAAAGTTCAATTCAAGAGTTAATCCATAATTAATATAATTTCATTTATTATACTTGATCACTGTTTCCAGCGTCAGCAAGGTAGCACCAGGAAACATATAAGAAAGACCCATCCACTCATATACACACATGCACATATGTGCAAAATACAAACATATACATACCAACATATACATATATACATACATATACACATGTCCATATTCATACTTGCTTGCCTCTGTTCATTCCTGGTGCCACCCCACCCCACAGGAAACAGCATTGCCATCCCCTGCATCAGCAAGGAAGCACCTGGAAACAGATGAAAAAAGGCCACATTCACTCACACTCGGTCACTAGCTGTCATGTGCAATGCAATGAAACCATAGTTCCCTATTCACACCGAGGCCCCACTGACCTTTCCATGGTTTACCCCAGACATTTTACATGTTCTGGTTCAGTTCATTGACAGCACGCTGACCCCAGTATATTAAATAGTTCCATTTCACTCTATTCCACGCATGCCTTTCACCCTCCTGCATGTTAGGCCCCAACTGCTCAAAATCCCTTTCACTCTATCCTTCCACCTCCAATCTGGTCTACCGGTTCTCCCTGTTCCCTCCACCTTTCAAACATATATCCTCTTTGTCAACCTTTCCTCACTCATTCATTCCATATGTCCAAACCACTTCAACACACCCTCTTCTGCTCTCTCATCCATACTCTTCTTATTACCACACATCTATCTTACCCTTACATTACTTACTCGATCAAACCATCTAACACCATATATTGTCCTTAAACATTTCATTTCCAACACATCCACCCTCCTCCGTACAACTCTATCTATAGCTCATGCCTTGCAACCATGTAATATTGTTGGAACTACTATTCCTTCAAACATACCTATTCTTGCTCTTCGAGATAACGTTCTCTCTTTCCACACATTCTTTCCCCACCCTATGACTCACTTTCGCTTCCATGGTTCCATTTGCTGCCAAGTCCACTCCCAGATATCTAATACACTTAACTTCCTCCAAAGTGATCAAAATATCATCTAAATATACAACAGTGTGTGGAATATCTTTAAATAAGTTGTACATTTCTCTTTGAAAAATCCCAGGTTGCACTCTTAATCCCACTGGGTAATCTGTTTTATGTGAGCAACTCTGTTTGTGTGTTTATCACACAATACTTCTTAGACTCTTCATCCAATAATATCTGTTGATAAGCACTACTCAAGTCCAATTTTGAGAATGACTTACCTCCTACCAAAATGGTCAATAAATCATTTATTTTTGGAACTGGTAAAGTGTCCTTCTCAGCCACCAGGTTTACCATCACTGAGCTTTCCACTGGTGTAAGTGTTCCATTTGCCACTAGCCTGTCCATTTCTGTCTTTGGCCTTTCTTAAAGAAAAAAGCAGTGGGCAAGCTTTCAAAAATTTTGGCTTTACACTAGCATCTACATAAGTTTTGGCCTTCCCTCCAGTATACATGCCCAAACCTTCTTCAAATACAACAGCACACTTAATTATTAAATCTTTCACAAACTTTTCATTGCTCTCCAACTATTCTTGTCCATTTAGCACTGAATTCTTCCAATCAATCTGGAATGTTTAAAACCAGTTCCTACCTTACAACTTTTGTCCATCAACTTCTACTAATAATGGCAACTTATTTACTAGTAGAACATGGTGTGTGACAAGAGCTTTCATGACACCTTTAATTCTCATTCTTTCTCTTGTGTATAACTACAGTACAATATCTGACCTTCTTCTATTAATTTCCCTTGTAATATGGGTACCTTGTCACACAGACTCTCATAAACATGTTCGCTAATTATGGTAAAATTTGCACCAGTGTCTTTCTCCAAATCTATCTCTTGCCCTTCATTATTTAGTAAACATATAAAAGGTTGAACACTAGGAAAATCTGCACCAGTGTCTGTCTCCAAGTCTACCTCTTGCCCTTCAATATTTAGTGAATACTAGGAAAATCTGCACCAGTGTCTGTCTCTAAGTCTACTTCTTGCCCTTCAATATCTAGGCTTCACATAAAAGGTTGAACACTTTCCAGTTGTACCCCACTCTTGTTTCCACTATTATAATATAGTACTGAACTGAATTCAAAAGAGTCCTTTTTATCTTTCTCAACACCATTACTATTCTTTAATCCTTCCTGGTTTTATATGTTTTCCACTTGATGCACTTCACCTTCTCTTGGCAGTCCTCTTCTTCCTCTTGGTGGTCATCTTCCCCCACTTGGTGCTGTTCTCCTTTGTCTTGGTGAAGGCACTATCTTGGTTGTGTTGTTTGGAGAAGGCTTAAAACTGCTACTAGGGAATGCCCATTCATCCTTTTTTCTCTTGGACCAGTCCTGTTGTCTAGGCTGCTGATATTCATCGGAAAAATGGCCTACTTGTTGGCAGTCGTACCACCTCTCGTCTCTGGCCCAACAGCTGTCTGGATGACAAACTTCACCCCATCTCCAACAAGGTGCACCTTGTGTCACTGCATGCTGGGATGATGGTTACTTTGTCTGACATGTCTTTCTGTGATGCCTCTATTGCCACCACCAAATCATAGATTTTCTTGCTCAACAGAATCTCACCAGTCTTGGGCTCTGTTGCCAGCAGTTTTGCTTGAATCTGTTCACTGTTGGTACCTACCCTCAACTAGTCGTGCAACATTTGATGTAGCATGTCTTTCGTTAAAGAGCTGTAATTGTAGTGCTCTGTTAGTTCTTTCAAGGCAATCATAAACTGAGCTACACTCTCTCCTGGTTGCCTGATTCTTTTATGGAATTTTAATGTTGCTACTTTGTCTGACAGCTCTGGCTCATGATGTTTAGACAACACTTCACACAGTTTTCCAAAAGTCAGTTCTCCAGGATTTTTAGGCTTGCACAGATTTCTCGTTAACCTGTATGTCTTACGTCCTACCATTGCTATTAACACATTTTTCTTCTTGACTGCTGTTTATATCATTTGCCAAGAAATAATGTTGCTGATGCTCCTTGTACTCAGTCCAGGGTTCAATTTCTGGATCAAATTCACTTACATGATCAATTAGAGACATTGTTACTGTTTGTAGTAAATCAGCTATAGAAATCACTTGATGACGCTGACCGGTGATCTTCATGGACACCCATTTTTCCACTTTTCAATAACTTTCATAGGCTGTCCAAACTAATTTCACAAGGTTTTATCCTCATCACCATTTTATGTGATATTTTGTGTAATATACTGGTCAGGGTAGTTCCAGTCAAAAACTTAATAGTCCAAAAACAACTGCTTTACTCTGGGAAAACTTCTGGTACCTACAGCGGTGGTTATAAAGTTATGTTTTGTACACAGAACCCAGCTGGGCCATAAAGAAAAGCATTCATTCCCAATAAAATTATGGTAGGTACCAACAAAATGAAATCTTGTTAAGACTGTTGGTGAGGGCATACTAGGAAACTGAACAAGACAAGAGTTAGAAAAAATGAGAAAATGCCTTTATAGCAAGACAACAGTGCTTGATTACAAAAACTAAATTAAAGACAGTGACAGCTGAATAATGTAATGGAGGGAAGCAAAGTACACACGTTAGGGAAGTATCCTCTAAACTAGCTGAGGTCAGCAGCAGCATGCCCCAGGGCTCAGTTGGGGCAACTGCTTTTCTAGGTATGTGTAAAAGACATATTTGACAGACTGAACTCTCACCTGAACAAGTTTGTTTTATAAGCTAAAATCATGTGAGAAGTATAGAATTATGACAATTGCATCAGCTTACAAGAAGAGCACTCCAAAGTTGGTCCGACAAACTCTTGATGAAGTTCAGTACAAGTAAATGCAAAGCACTGAGGATGGGACTTACTGAAAGAAAGCTTTAATGCGGTACATATTTAGTGGGAAATGAGATACAGTATCCTGTACATAAGAGATACCCAAGAGTCACCATTGTACCAAACATGCTACCAGAGCTTTAAATCAGGAGAACTGCTCATGAAACAAACTGTTTGTTGTATTCATGTACACATATAAAGTTATATACATTAAGCTACTCACAACGTTATATACATTAAGCTATTCACAACTTACTTTACACCAACACTGAAATATGCTCCTCACATCTGGTCAGTGCATGTAAAGAAACACACAGACTTAACTGAGAGGCAAGAGAAGGGTAGCTAAGTTGTTGCAGGCTGCCAATAAAAAATCCAGCAACCTTGGGACCTCATGTCTGCCAGATTTTTTATTTTTCTGGATAATTGACTGATTGCCTCCTGACTCTATATATGTTGTATATATTATAACAGAAAATGACTGCAGTACTTTAAAAACGGAAATTAAACACTAAATGAAAAGCAAATGAACTTTAATGTTGAATAACTAACTAAAATGGTTTGGGTGCAGTAAAATGATACAGTACTATACTGGTAACATGCTGGACTTACAGCACAGTTCTGAAGAATTTTCAATTAGTACAGTACACAGTAGAAAAAGTTAAATACAGGTACCAGGTGGGTTGTCTGGATCATCATCATCATCACTAACTGGAACAACAACATCATTCAAAGCTTTGGAACCGGGGGATTTTTAAACTGTGCTCACTGTGCAGGTACAGACCACACTGAGGTTCATGCCGGAACACTGATGGAACTGGAATAACGATTGCTGTATTTTTGATTGGCAACCTGTACCTGAATCACAAGAGCTGAGCAACACTGAGAGACTAAAGGAGAAAAGTTTGCCTATCATGAAAGAAAGTAGAGATTGGGGTGACCTTTGAGTTTCTAAATTAGTTGCTCATGACTCTGACAGAGGAAAATTCTCCATAAAATTCTATGACAGATCAACCAGAGGCCATAACAAGCTAGGCGATAAGCCAGTCAGGAAGGACCTGAAGAAGCACTGCTTTATTGTGTGGGTAATGGATGAAACTGTATGTGCCAGCAGTGTACATATGTTTTAAAAGCTATTGGATGTTAGAGAAAGTTCAAGAGATTGGGCCCCACAAGTGTAAAATTCTCTCCCTGTACTGTACAGATAGGTAAATAAAAACAGGTATAAATACAGAACTTCAGGAGGCTGTGTAAAAATAAAAGTTCATCAGATGGCAGCCCCACAAATTTAAATCTCCCAGGCCAGTGAAGCTGATCACTTACTAATTATTACTAACTCTTTGTTTCCAACAAAAATTGGAAAATTTACTACTTATTCAGTATTCCTTATGTTTCTTAGCTAAGTATTGCCAGAAACCAATAAAGAACAGCTCATTTGCTTATATCCATTCTCTGGCTGTCAAGTGTAATGCATCAAAACCACAGCCCCCAAACCACAACCAGGACCCACAGACCTTTCTGTGGTTTCCCTGCAGCTGCTTAATATACCCTGGTTCAGTTCACTGACAGCACGTTGCCCCTTATAAACCACATCACTCCAGTTCACTCTATCCTATGAACTTGTAGCGTGCAAGTTATTTCTATCATTTCTAAACATTGCCCATGTGACAATGCTCAAGTAGTTGTTTCACACAGAAAGCAATCATACTATATGGCAATAACTTGCCAGAAACAAAATGTGATAAAAGAACCAAACCGGAAATAAGGAACAAGGTCATTATATATTCCTTATCACTTTTTAGTGTTTACCTTGCTCGGTAAATGTCACTGCTGACAAAACCTGCAGTTTCTGGGGATCACATTACAGGTCTTGTTACAACTGTGTTGCAATATAGCACAATTTGATGTAACAATCTAGATACAGAGCAAGCAACTACATTATTTCCTATTTTTACTATAACATGAGCTTCTGCAATATAAGGCAAACCCAGATGGCTGCATGCTGCAGGGTGTCGATGCTGCACATGAAACACTACCTATCACATCAGTTCTCTGTTAGCATTCAAAGAGAAAGGAAGCATACATTTTATATAGTTCTACACTTTTGCCCACCAGTCATCAGTATGCCTATTAAATGGTTTATTGAATTTAGGTAGCCATTTGGCTGAAAATACCCAGCTGAGATATAACAGAACTGGGAGGTCATAATAGTAGCTGGTTAAATAATCATAAAAGAGCTTAAGATCAAGGTGAGGCTAGAAATTTCCATGCTTTGAGTAAGCACATGAGTGAAGTTTAGCAATATCCTCAGCATAGCAGATATTCATGAAGTTTTACAAAGCAAATACCATGTTTTCTACATTATGAATGTAGTGATAATTAGTTAGTTAAACATTAAGTAATGAATAGTTAAATGTTGTTTCAGTTACATTATTATAATACCTGGCATACCACATAACTTAAAAAAGAGAAAACTAATCTGTCTACTTGCCTCGCTATGCATTTGTTCATGGATTGCTTATCATATTCACAATTGTAGGTACTGCACTGTTCTTATATCTGTCTTTAAGAACTATGACTGATACAAATTGATTGTGATGAAGGGTGGCAGTCCCATGGGGTGAGGTGTCTGGAGGGAGGAGGTCTCAGTGAGGGGATGTCACCAGTCTATTGCAAAACTGCTGTGTGAGCTGCTGATGCTGGTCAGAGAGGATGGGCAGGTTCAGTGAGATGAGGGCCTCTTAGTAGGTGGTGCTCTTTTCGTCATTCTTTCCAGCTTGTCCCTCCGTTTAGGTGTAAAGGAGGACCAGGCACAGGTGTACTTAGGTAGGATGAGGATAATATAAATATTCCTGAGCTCGTGATGGGATGCCTAGTCATCTCAGTCGGCAAAGAAGGTAGAGATGGTACGAGAAAAATTTGATGATAGTACTAACATGATTCTACCAGTCTAAACCATTATCTATTATGACACCAAGAAGTAAAAGTCTCTGACTATCTGGAGGACATAAAGGCCTCATGTAATGTCAGGGGGCTAACAGTTGTTTTCACCCAGGTTGATGCACATCATCACAATCTTGGTGTGATTAATAGTGACATATTAGCAACAGTCTACTCCTGAAGGTTGTTGATGATGTCCTGAAGGGTAATGAAGTCAGAAAAATTTCTGCTGATAGTGGTGCCAAAGCTGGATTCCTCTACAACTATCCAGCTGTGGTTTGTGTCCCTTTGGGCATCACTGAGAGAGATGAGGAAGCAGAGCAGACCCATCTTGGTGCCCTGTGGGACACCACAAGTGAGGGGAAGTAAGTTGGAAGTGATCCCCAGAGAGAATAGGCATGAAATATATTTCATATATATGTTAACTTCTCACAAACACTGATATCGAGATAACTGCTACCCTCTTTTAGATGACAGAGCTGAGTGCTGGTGTATGTCAGCATTGTGATGTTTACATTGGGTGACCATAGCCCTGACCCTGTAATCACAAACACCACTGGAGACATTATCAATGAGTCACTGTTCACTGGTAAATTCATCTACAATATCTCTCATTATGAAATTCCTTGGAATTAGACAATCTTATGTAAAGGCGAAGGTCCAATCAAGCTTAATCCAAATATCCAGCTGGGGGAGGGAGGGTAGTTTTGGTTGACAGTTGACCTCTGGTCGCTCAAGAGCACCATAAACACATAAACCATAAAGGACTGGACTGTGTAAGCCTGTTTGAGATAATAAAAGAATCTGAGTATTGGTCCAGCACTTCAACAGCTGCTTGCCGTTATGGCAGAATGAGAGTAGTATCTGCACCATAAAGAAGATGAGCAAATCTACCAAAATAGCCTTTACTTAAACGTCTATTTTGAAGATGGCAATGCATCTCAGGACAGCAACACAATTGAAGATACAGGATGCCAAAAAAATCTGAGCATATGAATTGCAGGTACAGCAGTTATCTCTGACTGGTACATAAGGCCACAGAAGTTCAAGAGGAGTTGGTGAAGAAAGGAAAGCCTGCACTGAAAGTAAATCTAACATCAGTCTTGACATCAAAATTGTATAAGACGTGTTGACCTGAGAAATGTGACTCTGTCAGGTGAAGCTGCAACAGCTGACACAGAGGAGGCAGAGTAGGCAAAATTGGAACTCTGGCAAATTAGAGAGAAGATAGGTTACACAACAGATCAGGTGTATCATCAGTGTATCTAAAATTAATAGTACCCAGCTTACTAGGTTTGTGTTTGATTTCATTCTTGATATCTGCATATGTGTCGTTTTCTTGTATTTCCTACAGATTTGTGAGTTGGTTCTAAAGTTTCCTCTGATGCCTGAGCTACTGGGATAAATACTTCACCTCTTACTTGTTTTCCATACATCAACATTTTATTGTATGACATAGGCATATAAAACTCCTGATACAGTTCAACACAGTATGTAGAAATGTCACTTGTATAAGCATCTCGTATATCAACATCTAAAGAAATTACATTTTTGATGTATTTTTTCAAAAAAATTCTCATTAATAGGCTTATGACTAACTCATGCACTAAAAATATAGTGTACAGTATCTACACCCATGTGCAGACTTCCTAATGACATTATCCCCTCCCGCACATGGAGTCAGTTGTGACCTCCAGGCACTATTGAACAGATTTTTTGGCAACCAATGAATTTTCTCATATGAAACTAACTACATTGTATTTGAATTCTTTTTTCTTTTTTTTTACATATTTGCCTTTTCCTGCATTAGCAAGGTAGTGTTAAGAACAGAGAACCGAGCCTTAGAGGGAAAATCCTCACCTGGCCCCCTTCTCTGATCCTTCTTTTGGAAAAGTAAAAACAGGAGGGGAGGATTTCCAGCCCCCCACTCCCTTCCCTTTTAGTCGCCTTTTACAACATGCAGGGAATACGTGGGAAGTATTCTTTCTCCCCTATCCCTAAATAAAACAAGAAAAAAAAATCTGATTATGTGAAGTCACGTAGTTTACTTTTCAATACAGTCATCTCATTTTATTGCTAACCAAAAACCAAGTAAGCACAACATGTGTAATATAATAAAACACCTAAATTTTTAACCCTTACACTGGTGAAATCAGAAATTGGATATGAGTAATACTAAAACAGATAAACTGAAAAAATTTAATATCAAAATATTTTTACAAAATTGTTCACCCTCTTTTAAGTTTTTGCTATCACTTTTTTATTTCTTTCATTTCTTTATTATTTTAATATTTGCTGTATGATGTCTGGGTATGTAAAAGTTGCTTTAAAATTTTGCTAGCATGTAGAGTTTGGCTACAAGCAATTTTAGAAAAAAAATCCCATGTTCTCTCAAAGAGCTCTGTTATACTACAAATGGGATGTATACAATAATAAAAACTTTTTAATATTTTACCAATATTATGAAATGGTATTTTATAACAATTTAACCTTATGGTGTGATGCTATATGCTTGAGGAAGTTGCATGAGGTGCAGTAGGTTGGACAGCGGTGATGGTGTGGGAGGGTTGGTAGATGGTTGCTCCATTTGCAATTGCAATTGCTGTGCACTACTTGGCCCTGGGTGGGGAGAAAAGGCAGCAGGGAAGACGTCATATTTCAGGGTGCTTCTTTTCCATCCTGCAATATCCCAGTGCTTCCAGGCAGAGCAACTAAGAGCTCACAAAATAGACATGGGCATATAGTCACTGCCATCAGATTCAGGGTCGTCAGTATCATCCTGAGAGTTGGATATACTGTTTGCTAACATACCTTAAGTTTATCATCATCTAAAGTGAAAAACTGACACTGTCCGCATGCATGCTTGTAGCAGGGTGTTGGAAAGGAACTAAACAAATGTAATGTTTTATGTTACAGTAACATAAATATCCTGAAATATAAAAAACTTCTACAACAACACCACGTCACTTATACGGTGAGACCAGACATTTATCATGTGTTGAGGGTGGCATTTACTGTGAGATACAATAGCAATTCACACACAAATGATGGTTACAAGTTAAAATGAGTGAAATATCATAAGATATACCAATACCCACTTTATAAACACTCATAAAGACTTTACAAACAGTTTTACAGATGAATATTGCTGTAAAACAGAGGGCAGGGGTGTATAAGAGGGATTACAGAAATTCTTTAATGGGCTAGTGCACAGCACCTTCTGATGCCCACTCTGTATGGTTGCATTATATCTCAATTAGGTTTGATTGCCAAGAGACAGCAGGATTCAAAGAATGATGTACCAAAATTTCACGCAAAAATGGGAATTTTAGATGAATCTTTTACTTTGAGTGACGTGACAGTCACATCAGGTGCCAGCTGGATGAGACTATACATAGACCAAGCAGTCATTTCATGGTAAGCGAGTGTTATGAAATACACTGTTAAAGAATTATAGGCAATACAACAATGCACAGATTAGAATGTTTCCAGCTTAGAGAGGGAAATGTGGAAAGGCGTCATAATTTAAAATTGGTGAACGATAAGATAAACAGTATTTTTTATATATTTCTTTTTAATAGATTTATGACTAATTCACACAATAAATAATAAGTTCCATATCAGTAAGAGAAAAGAAGTAGTACAAGCCTTGCTTATGATGAAATGTGGCAAGGCAGCTGGAGTGAATAGTATTACAGCTGAACTTCTTTAATGATGGGGTGACCGTTGTTGACTGGTTAGTCAGGAATCATGGTGAGGTGTGAGGATTGGTAGAATGCATATATAGTGCCGTTGCATTAAGGCAAAGGGGAAAAAGACATGTGTCTGAACTACAGAGGTATATGTTTGTTGTATGGGAGAGTGGTGATTAAAAGCGTAAGGGCATGTATACTGAGCATCAGAATTGGAAGAAAAAATGTAGTTTCAAGAGTGGTACAGGATGTGGATCACATGCTTGCTTTGAATATTGCGTATGTGAAAAACTTAGAAGAAAAGAAGGATCTGTGTGTGGCATTTATGGATCTGAAGAAAGCATATGAGAGGGTTGACAGAAATGACCCATGCAGAAGGACTTTAGGAAGATATGATGTGGGAGGAAAGCTATTACAAGTAGTAAGAAGTTTTTAATGTGAAAGGTGTGTGTTCAACTAGGGAGAGGAGACTTGGAGTAAGCAAGTATCTGCAAATATTTTGTTAGAATAAGATGTTTTGGAATGAGATTAAGTGTAAGAAAAAGAAGAAAACAAATGAGAACATCAGTGAAGGGGCCAAATGGGGAAGAGGTAACAAGTAGTGAAGTGAGTATTGTGAAGGACTGTTGAATGTTTGATGATAGGGTGATAGATGCAGAGTTTTTGAGTCAAGGAGGTATGCAAAGTGAGAGAACCATGGAAAGTGGTTTGGTGAAAGCTTTGTGTATGATAAAATGTGGCAAAAGTGGCTGAAGTGGATGTTACTACAGGTGAATTTCTTTAGAAAGGGGTTGACTGTGTTGTTGATTGGTTAGTTAGGATTTTTATTGTATGTATGGAACATGATGAAGTGCCTGAGGATTGGTGGAATGCATGTATAGTGCCACTGCATAGAGGCATGGGGAACAAAGGTGAGTGTTCAAACTTGAGGTATAAGCTTGTTTAGCATATCTTGTAACCGGTATGTAACAGTAGTGACTGAGAGGATGAAGGTATGTACAGAGCATCAGACTTGGTCGGAATAGTGTTGTTTCAGGAGTGGGAGAGGAAGTATGGATCTGAGGTTTGCTTTAAAATGTGTTGAAGAAATAATAAGGGAAACAGAAGAGATTTGTATTTGGCATTTATGGATCCAGAGAATGCATATAATAGAGTTAATAGAGATGCTTAAGGAAGTTCATGCAAATACATGATGTGGGATGAAAGCTACTAGAAGCAATAAGATGGCATGCGAGTAGGTAGAGAGGATGGTGAATGGTTCCAGGTGAAGGTAGGTGTGTGGCAGAGATATGTGATGTCACCATGGCTGATTGATTTGTCAATGGATGGTGTGATGAGGGAGGTAAATGCAAGGGTCTTGAAGACAGGAGTAAATATGCAGTCTGTAAGGGGCAAGGGGGCCTGAGAAGTGAATCTGTTATTTGCTAATGAACCAGCATTGGTGGCAGATTCAAGCAGGAAACTGCAAAAGTTGGTGTCTGTGTTAGGAAGAGTATGTGAATGGAGGAAGTTGAGAGTAGATGTGAACAAAAGCAAGGTTATTAGATATGATTAGATTAGTTGAAATACGAGTTTTAATGAAGAAAATATGGAGGAAAAGGAGTATTCTATATACTTGGGAGTTGACATAGCAGCAAATGGAACCATGGAAGTGGAAGTAAGTTATAGGGTGGGTGAGGGGGGTGAAGGTTCCAGGAATATTGAAGAATGTGTGGAAATAGAGGATGTTATGTGAGAAGACGTAAATGAGGATGTCTGAAGATGTAGAAGTCCCAACATTGTTCAATGGATGTAAGGCAAGGGCTATAGATCAGAATAAGTGGAAGAGGGTGGATAGGTTAGAAGTGAAATGTATGAGGAAAATATGATGTGTGAGTTGGTATGATTGACTAAGTAACAAAAAGGTAAGATAGAAGTGTAGTAATGGGAACAGTGCAGGTGAGATAGCTGAAGAGATTGAGCTGAAATAGTTTCGTCATATGAAGAGAATAAGTAATGAAAGATTGGCAAAGACGATATAAGAGGATATATGTGTCAGCAGTGGAGGGGACTATGAGAAGTGGGGGAACAAACTAGAGATGGAAGGATAGTTAAAAAAAAAATTTTGAGTGCTCAGGCAATGAGCATACAGAAGGGTAAATGGAATGAGGAGGATAGAGGGAAATAAGGCAATGATGTATACAGGGGGTGAAGTGCTATTAATGGACTGAGTCAGGGTATACAAAGCAGCTAGGAGAAACTATGAAAAGGTCTAAGGGACCTGGTTGTGGAGAATGGGCTTTCTTTTTGCTGCATTACATGACAAATAATAATGCATAAATAATAATTAAAAAAAATTTCAAAAATTCTAAAATCTCAAACGCCACACCATGCGCAATTCATATCACACTTATTTTTGGTAGCAAGGGGTATACTTGCTTTGTTTTGGCCTCAGTCTGCCTCAAGCTTTTGTGTGGTGAAGTTGTATACAGAAAAATGTGATTTTATTTATTACATAATCCTGCAATCCTTACAATTCAAAATGGTATCAAGTGATAGAGGAGTTGAAAGAAAGCATGTGGACTGCATATTGTATTACTGTACATTGTATCAAAAAATAGGTATTTTCAATTTAATGAACTTTCGGCATTAATGACGGACATTCCCTTCTCCCTGTTAGCCCATCAAATAGCGGGATTACTGTATTCATACTTGCTCTCACCCTCAACCATTCCTGGGGCCACCCCATCCGACAGGAAACAGCATCACCATCCCCTGCATCAGCAAGGTAGTGCCACGAAACACACACAAAAAAAAAGGCCACATTCACTCACACTCAGTCTCTAGCTATCGTGTGTAGTGCACCGAAACCACAGCTCCCTATCCACACCCAGGCTCCACAGTCCTTTCAATGGTTTATCCCAGATGTTCCAGATGCCCTAGTTCAGTCCACTGACAGCACGTCAACCCCAGTATACCACATCGTTCCAATTCAATCTATTACGAGCACGCCCACACCCTCCTGCATGTTCAGGCCCTGATTGCTCAAAATCTTTCTCGCTCCATCCTTCCACCTCCAATCTGGTCTCCCAATTCTCCTTGTTCCCTCCACCTTTGACACATATATCCTCTTTGTCAACCTTTCCTCATTCATTCTCTCTATGTCCAAACCATTTCAACACACCCTCTTCTGCTCTCTCAACCACATCTTTTTCATTACCACACATCTCTCTTACCCTTTCATTACCTACTCGATCAACTCACCTCACATCACATATTGTCCTCAAACATTTCATTTCCAACACATCCATCCTCCTCTACATAATATTGTTGGAACTACTAATCCTTCAAACATCCATTTTTACTCTCCAAGGTAACATTTTCTCTTTCCACACATTCCTCATCATTTCCAGATCCTTTGCCCCTCCCCCACCCTATGACTCACTCACATACATCAGATGGAAGTGGAAAAATATGGTTTCATGAGCAGTAACATGTGTGGATGAGGTAATTGCTTTATAGAATGTGTTTAAGAAATACTTAGGAAAACAGAAGAATTTGTAAAGGCATTTATGGATCTGGAGAAAGCTTTTGAGAGGGTTGATAGAGATGCCATGTGGAAGGTCTTACAAATATATAATGTCAGAGCAAAGCTTTCAAAGCCACAGCAAGTTTTTATCAAGATTTCAAGATGGGTGTGTGAGTTGGTAGAGAGGAGGGTGAGTGTTTCCAGGTGAAGGTGGGTCTGCAGCAAGGATGTGTGATGTCCCCATGGCTGTTTAATTTGCTTATGGATCTAGGACAGAGGGGTAAGTAGGTTAGATGGGGTGCAAGCATGAATGGAGAAAATTTGGAAAAGAGCCTGGGGATAAGGGCTGAGATTAAGTTGGGAGGGAAGATGTCTGGTGCTTGTAGGGTCAATTTGCTTTGTATATGCTTTATCACTGTTGTGTTTATTGAAAGTGGGGTAGGTATCTGTGAGTAGAGGATACTGGAGTGTGAAGCAGGGGTAAGTCTTTTACTTCCATTTAGGGACTGGTGGTTAGTTATGCAATGGTTTGGATAGGAAGGATTAAATGCTGACACAAATAACTGAGTGAGAGTTATACTGAGGTAGGACTGTATTGGGAGGATCTTTGTTTTGTTGTGTGGGTTATGAGTGTTTGTGGTGGCAAGGTAGCCAGTAATTGTTCTGAATGTTTTGTTTTGTGTGGTTTGCAGCACTGTTATATCTATTTCTGATAAGTTGGAAGACCATGCAGGTCTGATACAGTTCAGGGCAGAGTGGATAATTTGTTTGTAGAGGATACTATAAGATTCTTTTTTGTCTAAATTTATTACTAGTATGAGTTCTGGGGTTATTTACTGTGCTTATTGTTTTTGCATTGTGTTTTTGATGTGGGGAGTGACTTGCATGTGTGTGTCATATATGATGCACGAAATAGTTGGCATTTGTTGAATGAGAGAGATTGGCTATTAAAGTGACAAGTGGGTGCAGGATGGATTCATGTTTATGTGGAGTTAAAAGGGGTAATGACGAATTCAGTAGAGATGCAGGTATTCTCCACCATGTAGGCCAGGGATCTAATTGTTTGATGTATTTTTGCATGTTTGTTGATTAGTACAGTGGCAGGTAGCTGTAATGAGGAATTTAAGATCATCTGCATATGAGAGGATCTTCACAATGTGGTATGCAGAAGGTGAAGGCAGCATGCCTACATACCAAGAGTTTGCTTGTTGAATATTTTTTTCATTATTAGCAGAGAAAAATTAATTCCACTCTTCTAGGGTCTCTTAACACTGTCTTGTGATCAAATGCTGAAGGTGACCTCCAGGTTATGAATATAAATAGAATGTGTTCCAAAGATATAGTTTCATGAGGACATAGCTGACTTACATCTCTCAGGTTGAAGGTGATTTCCAAGTTGCGGGAGAAATCTTCTGCAAACTCTGGATATAGATCAAGGACATCCAGTATGTCATCCCTCATGATGCGATGCAGGTCACAGTAAGTGAGGGCACGTACATTACAAGATGATTTTCCTATGGTTGGATAGATGCAAGGGTTTTCCCCAAATATGTCATCTTTACCTGAGGGAGAGAGAAAGGGTTACCAGGCAGAAGCCTTTAACATTAGACGTAATTTTACTTAAGTGTTACTATATATACTTAAAAAGACAACACCTAACTTTTAAATGCAAACATATAGTGCTGAGATTTGATTATGTTGAAATAAAAGAAATAACTGTTGAATCAGTGGTAATACCATAACTCCTAGAAAACAGGTAGCATGTGAAAAGTTCAAATGCAAGAGACATGGGACAAGCAGAGGTATGTTCAAAAAAAGCTCTTTAGAAAACAAAAGTGATAACTTGAAACTTGAAAATATACCAAAAATCTATCAGAGGTAAATCATTTGTGAAAAGTATTTAATAAGACTGAAGGAATCACAAAGTACATTTATAAATGAGAAATTCATGAGAATCATAATGCAGAGTTCCTGAGAGTATTCACCACGGAATTTTCATGAACCATATCAAAAGATGGAACTGGGAGGAAATCACTAAAAATTTGGTGACAGTTTAACTAAGATATTCTTAGCTATGTAGTAGGTTGTTGACAACAGCTGCCCAGGGTGGTACTACCCTCCAGACTGAGGAGCGTTAAAGTGGTGCTCGGAACCATCCTACACTCCCCATGTCAGGATTGCTGGTCTTACCCCGTCTCATCAAAATGGGATGACTAGGCTAGTCCTACCATCTTCTTACAAGTGCCACACACCTAATCATACCTTGCTTATTATTATTACTTTTTTCACATAAGTACTCTTGCCAATTCCTATCCGCTCTA
>JAYMFT010418263.1:0-12712 GCA_038088735.1 Panulirus argus | reverse complement strand
TTTCTTTCTTTCTTTCTTGTGCTTCTTCTTCTTCATCATCATCATCATCATCATCTTCTTCTTCTTCTTCTTCTTCTTCTTCTTCTTCTTAATATTTTCCTTCCACGGTTTATATCCCCTTTTGCTCTTTATGCTGACCATAACACAGATTTTTCTGTTATCATTGTAGGAATAGAATCTAGGAGACGAAGAGAGAATGGCAGCGATCATCATCACTACTCTGGCCAGAGTCAACCTCGCTCATAGATATAACAGAATTCTGAGGACGAGATCAAATAACTCCGGCAGCAAGATTAAGAGATTCTGGGAGTGGAATAAAGAAATTTTGGCGGTGAGATTTAAAGAAAGATCGCTCGTTCATACAGTTATAGCGAAGTGATAAAGATTTGCTTCCAACTATCCTTGGAAATCCTTTGAGTGAGATACGAAAAGTTTGAAAATTGTCAAAAGACAGCGATAGAGACATGAGAAGCCGTAACACTGATATTAGATGATAATGAAAGATATTTGGGAAAGGTCAGAATAAGAGTATAAGGCTAGAGAAAACAGAATAGTAGATAATGATTTTGTTGCTTATATATATATATATATATATATATATATATATGTATATATATATATATATATATATGATTATTATAGGCATCAGCCGACATAGCAGGGGCAAAAAGATGTGCACATATCGTGGCCATCCCGAGTTAATAGCAAAAGACAAGAGTCACATAATGCTTTGTTGAACCCAATAAGTCAGATTCATATAAATAAAGCCTACAGTGTGAACGTAAAAGGATGAAGAAATTATGTATTATGCAAACAACGAAGTTTTATGAACCAGAACACAAAACTCTGGCTAGAGTCCCAGGGTTGCAGAATTTTGAGCTCGCGTCTAATGAGGATTTCTAAATCTTTCTTTAGGATATGGAAAACAGTTGTAATTTACTGAATATATTTACGCTGTATCTATATCTACAGTGATGCTCTCACAATATCTATCACTGGTTTTCGAACCACCTCGATTTTACTTCATATTTACTGTGTATGTGTTTTTTGAAAATTGTCAAACGCAATTTTAGTGGAATTTTAGTGCAAATGAGTAATACCAAGCCATCCACATCAGGTGACTTCCCAAGTCAAGCAGGATGTGTCGGAACACCGGGACTATCAGCCGACAGTTCTGGATAGGATTAATGGCTGAGACCTTCTAAACAAACTAAGCGTCTGTCTTACACCGACCAAACAAGGCTAGATAAGCCAGCTGACTCCCAAGGGCAAGCTAGATCGCTGATAACAGCAGGGCACAGCCAGACGCCTGCTTTATGTGGAACCTAACACATAATTCATCACTGTTTCTGTGGTACCTCATCCGTGAAATATGTACGTTACCGCTCCCTGTCAGGTTGCTGCCGTGCCCATACCTCCTTCTCATCCTCTTCCCTCGCTCTTCCTCTTTCTCCCTCTTCCCTTCTCCTGCTTCTCTTCTCTTTTCGTCCCTTTTCTTCTCCTCACCCGACTCCCTCCTCATTCTCCTCCCTCATTCCCTCGACGCTTTTAATCCTTTTCCATGTTTTCTTATCATTCATCCTTTAGTTCCTTTTCTTCATCGCTCCTCTTTCTTGTTCCCTTTCTTTGCTTCTTTCTCGGTTCTTTGCATTTTCCTCGACTGTTTCTAACATCCTGTTGTACAATTACTCGTTGTTTTCTCCTCAATTTCATCCTTCATTTTCATCAAATGAAAGATATACTCAATTACCATATAACAGTCATAATCAAGATAATCATAAATACAGTCATTTTCATTTTCTCAGCAATCATTATAAGTTTTACTTCAATTATCAGCTATTTTCTCCTTGTCTTTCTTTTTCGTCACTTTCCCTTTCTATTGCCGTACCAATTTTTCATTTTCATGGAGCTCTGATAATGATAGTTCCTCAGTGTTTCCTTTCCTAGAATTTATCCGTCAACTTCCTCTGCTTTTCCTCACAACAAGCGGCCGACATGCTTATATTCTCATAATTCTCTTTTCCGTACCCTACGTATATGTTCCCTTTCTTCCGCTCTGCACCCAGTTCTTTTGAAATACTTCATCCTCTTTGTTCACCTCTGTCCCGTTTACCTGAATGTGTTTCTTGTTAGCATTAAGGTGTTCATTTGTCTGAATATTCCTATTCAAAGCATTTCAGTGTTAGCATGGAAGGGTGTATGGCTCAAGGCAAGTGGAGGTAGGTGTAAAGCGTACATGGGTAGGATGACGTTGGGGTTACATCTAATTCCAAAAGAAAATTCTGTCACACGATCTCACAGCCCACTTATGGGACGAAAACTGATCCACCAGACTCGAGTCAAGGTGATAATGAACTTGAGCCCTCACCGAGCGAGCCGACCAAGACCCCCGCCTCACTTAAGGAAGATAAGCAATTACCACGTTAATTTCAGACCTCGTAATCAGACTAACGTTGCTAAAGCGGCAATGCTTGCTAGACGAGGCGAACTCATATCGCATGTGTTTGCTGATGAAACCAAATTATGAAAGGGATGCAAAGTAACAGGATCTGAGAAATAACGCAAAAAGGTCCAGACAAAATACAGCAACGGTAAGAAAAATGTTCTGATAAAATCTAACATTGGAAAATGGAAGGTCTTGAGATGGGGAAGAAACATGTGTTTCTGTCTGTGACTGAGTGTGACGGTCAGATGATGGTCGGGGGATCTCTAGCAAGGGGGAGAAAATAACTGAGGGTGAGTTGTGGGTCTTTGGTCACCCCAAGGGAAATGGCTGGGCTTGAAGTCCCAGTCAACGTCGTAGGTTCTGAGAGGCGACCAATTTATGACCCACTTGTCTCTCACCTTCTCGTTTTTTCACATTTCATTTGATCATATCTTGTTCCTTTTCTCATAGAAGTAGAAAAAAAAATGTGATTCTCATTTTACCCTGAATGACTTTGACATTCCTTTTCAAGTTTTGACACACTTCTTCCCAATCCTTCGCCCATTGTTTTCGTGCAGTACAAAAAAGAAACACTTCTATATTCGTTACAAGCAATGTGTTTGGACTAGATGCCATCCTTCCTTACGTTTTGAAAAGATATGTTTCTGAAATTACAAATGCGCTTCCTCGCCTATTTCGATTTAATTTCAAAACCAAAACCCCTCCTTCTCGGAAATATATATTCGTACAACCCGTCTCTGAGACGGTTGATCGGTCGACCTCATCCATCTATCGTTCTAATACAATAAATGTTTATTTTTACAAAGTCTTTGAATCTCTATTCAGTTTCTAATTCCTCGAGCATACTGAATCTCACAGTCTTCTCACCAATCATTACTATGGCCTCCACGGGGCGAGACTTACTAAGGATATTCTTACGTACCTGTCTTACCCGTGGCTGGTCCTCCTCTCTGAGAGATTTGGAAAATCCTTGTTGTATAGCCTTTCATATCTCGAGTCCTTCGACAAGGTATGCCATCAGGGTCTGATCTCCACGCTTCACTCTTTTGGCTTTTCTCGTTTACTATGTTCCCTAATTTCTAACTTCCTCTATCACCGGTCGACCCCAGTAATATTGAGGGATCAACTGTCATTCTCTGTCAACAGCGGTCTTTGTTACTCAGGGCTCAGTCTTACCTCCAATGGTCTTCCTACTTTTTCTCAACAATATTCTCCTCTTCTTCTTTTAGATCTGCTCCTTCTCTTGATTAATCTACGTTTCTTCTTCCTAAAAACACATATTGCTTAGCAGGGCAGGCAAAACCCAGTAGAGTTCAGCTCCTCTAAGATCTAATTTCTTCGTATAATTGTCTAAAACTCCTCAAAACTTTCCCATTTATTTTGATGGCTCTGTGATGTTACCACTTAATACAATGAAATAAACTTGATATCTCCGTAACTTCTAACTTATCTTTAAAAATACTACATTACACTTATGAATAAGTTTGTCTCTAAAACAGGAGACCTGTTTAAAGGCAAAAGATTTTTCTTTCTGAACACTAACTTCGATTGTTCAGAGGACTGATTCTCCCTTATATCAAGCACTACACTTACATCTGGGCGGTTCTAACTCTATATTTACTTGACAGATTCGAATCTAAAGCATTTCGTTTTTTCTGATATCGCAACCTGACAGTTTTTTACCCACCAGCTTTCTGTCCTGATTTTTGTTCTCTTTCCTTTATCAAAGACTCTATAGATTCGGTTTCTGCACACGAGAACTAACAAGATGTGTGTCACCGTCAGAGCCAGACTACGTAACGCTCTACACACCAGAGTCACATTATTACTGAGGTTGTTGGCAACTCAAAGGTAGGACAATGCGATGTCCGTTTATCTCCCTCCAAAAGCTGAGCTTTGGAACTGTTTGTCCTTTCATCATTTTCACAGTATCTATGAAAATCTCTTCTTAAAAGGCAGGTATATCTACTTGCTCAAATAATCATAGTTTCTTCTTTGATACCCGTTTCGCATCTCACAATAGTAACATCTTTCTTGACTGTATCTATCAAGATAACTGTACCAGTCTTTCCCTTTCAACATTAAAGACAACACGAATTCAACAAAGCTCTTATAGTTTAAGAAGCCTTGTACGATACATTTCATCCGACCTTCGTCAAAAACAGAAAAAACGACAACAATGATAAGCATTTTTTTTTCTGCTTCTAGTGTTGGACACAATTTATAAAAAAGGAAGGGGAATTACATCTGTCAAGCTTTAGTGTTAGAAACCATGACCAATAAACGTAAATCCCAATCAACTGTTAACTGTATATCATTAAGCCATGTCTGTTTGTTCCCTCTCTCCCTGACTTGCCCCTGTCGTTCCCGCTCCCGGTGCCGGCCACCCCTCCCACATCACTTTCAGCGCGTCCTTTGAACTCACTCACCGCAGCGTGAAGTGCCCTCGCTGGTTGAAAAATAAAACTGAAATTATCCCGCCATGCAAGCCTACAGGAGATGTTTATACAAATTCTAACAGTTTCTTTTTTTTTACATTTACATAGAGGATCTTGTTGCCATTTTTTAGCTAATGGATTATAAGACTTCAGCTACCTCTGTAATGTTGAGTTTCGGTAGAGGAGGCATAATGCTCTGGGAATGTCTATTTTACGTCACTCTGATATGATCTGTTACAAGATCAAGAGGTCTATCACAATTTATACCTCTGGACCGAGGAAGATGAAATTTCCAATCGTTTTATGGTTCTGAAGAAAAAATAGGATATGATGGTTAATGAAGGAATAATATTGTGGTCACCTGAAGAATACAAATAAACGATTTATTGACAGTGAGGGATATCGGGGTTGTTGAAATAAAGGCAGACTTATCGGGATATATTATGAGATATTTGGGAAATGTCATAAAAGTATAGAGAGAGACGTCAAGATATTCATAATGAAACTGTCAAGGATATCGAGATAATTTCATTCATAATACAGTGTAAGATATTAAAGATATGCTATAACCGTATATCAAGAATAAAGGAAAGGACATACTGATAAAATGATGGATATTAAAGAAATGGTATTGTGATGCGATAAAGTATGTTACATAAATGTTACATTGATATAAGAAAGGAAATTATGTACATGGTACACTGTCACAAAGTCTCGTCGTAAGTCTTGTAGGTATGTAGTCTGTCTGTTTTTCTTTCTCACTGTTTCTTCCACCACATTGCTCCCTCCCTTTCACTCCTCTTTAAAACTGACTTTGTCTATGTAATCAAACATCCTACTAACATATCTCACAGTTTTGTTTCACAAAACCAGTCCTAACTGACCCAGCCAACCCATGGGATCAGCCTGACCCAGCGTTCCACCCTTGCTACACTACCACTCGTTGTGTTGAGATTGTCTGACATCATATTTATTCTATGGCAGAGTTTCTATTTATACAGATAACTTCTGTTTCTGTCAGTCGAACAAAGGTGTGATAATGAACCAAGTAAATTCTGTTCTTCACGCATAATTCATTTTGTTTTTCTCCATGACGAGTTTCGTTTCCTGAAAATGTTTTTGTATAGCCATGGCAGCTGCATTTATACTGATAGTTGTTAGGAAGTTAAATACATTTTACGTCAAAACTACAGGATAGTGCATCAGAGTAAGTAGAACTCCTGGTTACTGATTACAAGGTAGTGGAGTTGCGTTAGATGTGTATGAGTCGCAGCCAACAATGACTGTTAATAATATCCACTTCTGAAGAGAGGATTATTCGTCCAGTACAGCTTGAATCAATCCTGTTAGCTGTCGCTCGGAGAAAAGGGAAGCTCGAGTTTCACGGCTGGAAGGAAAATATCAGCGGAGCGCTGCTAGCCGAGATGAATCCCATCCATACTGCAGGTCACTCACCTCCAGCGGCAGTAACCAGGGGTGATAGCGGTAGGTATCAATTGCAGAACACTCATTATCCAAGGCAGCTTCCAGCACTGGCAGTGGTAGGTCCAAGACCCCAGGGCATCTAACATGAAGCACATACAGGGACAGGTCCTTCACTGCAGGACACTCATCATCGAAGACTCACTCAAGCAATGGCAATGACGGGTCCAAATAACAGGTCGCTCATCGTCAGTTGCAACATCCAACAATATCGCTGGCAGCTCAGAGAGTTCAGGTCACTCATCATCCTCTAGGTCATTCGGCAGTAGCACTGGCAGGTCCCAGAATTCAGGTCTCGCTTCCACAGCATGATCCAGTACAGGCACTGACAGCTTCCTAACCATATGTCATCCATCACCTAATGCAGCATCCAGCAATATGTGTTACCTTACCTTGTCAGCTGCTGGGTCTTTTCTGTGTCATAAAGTTCTTCCTGTATTAGCAGCCCTTTCCGTGATCCCTTCCCTGGTCTAGCGTGTTTTGCCACGTTCTTCCTGCATTGCAAATTCCTTCTTATTTTGTCACATTATTCACATATTGCCAAAAGCCAACTATGTTACCAGTTACTTCCTTTGTTGCTTCATCTTTACAGTGGCACTGCGTCTCCCCTATGTACCATGTCCTTAATGTGTTAATATGTTCTTCCTATACTGAACTATGGAACAAAGTTCTCTTTTGGTCTCACATCGCTACTGCAACAGAACGTCCTTCATGTGTCAGCAGGTCTTTTAAGTGTTATCAAGTACTTCTTTCTTTGTCACATTCCGTCCCTCTTGCCATATTCCCGCTGTGTTGCCGCGTTCCTCCTGTATCATATGTTCTTCATGTATTGCCATAACCCACGTAAGTTGCCACATTCTTTCTATACAACTGTGTCTTTACAGTGATGCCATCTCCTTCCTGAAGTCATATCTACAGTGTGCTGACACAACTCTGCTGCCATACATTTTCCTTGTACTTCTTGGCGTAATTAGCACACCATACACTAGCAAAAAACTTTTAAACTTTGCAAACTTCTGACCTACCAGAGAATTACTAACGACTGCGAGTTGGTGACGGGGTGGTTGGGATGAGGCAGGGAAGAGGAGCTAGTTAACAGAATAACTGTGTTAGTACTGGAGAGGCGGTGTAGCTCCCTGACCGTCTATGGAAAGGACTGCATTCCTTAAGCAAATAAGGGAAGCGACTTTTGTAAATTATCTTTAAAGCTCTGGAATCCGAGGCGTATTCATATCGTCTGTCCTGGCTGATCAAGGCTGACCATTAAGAGTGTAGTAACTTTCTTGACTGACTCAAAATTGAATTTTTCTTAAATCTGTACCAAACATCATCTGAGGTTTCTTTCTTACATTCTCGTATATTACCGTGAACAATACTGTTAACGAGAGGAATGTTACGAGGCTGAAAGAATACCACTTAACCAGGAGGGAGTCTACCTTCTGTCGAAAGGTAATTCATCTGGTAGTGAGCCATCCCTACTGATTTTATTATCCATGTTACTGTACTGTGGAAGATATTAACTTAATGAAAACAATATCAGGAGTCGAGGAGGATGGAAACGTGCTGGAGAGTATGTTGATATGCTGAAGATGACGTTAACTTGCCGGAGGAGACGCTAACTTACCAGAAAGGATATTAGATTCCTGGGAGGAATATTACCTTAAGGACAATATTAGCCAAGTTGAATTACAAACTGCTGCCAGAGTTTGCTTCACCCAGTCTTATGTTTCTCCAAGTATTGCTGCACCACACCCAACATCTACATTTAGATGATTTACAGCCAAACACAGACTCAAAAGCAATGCTTTACACTTAAATGCATCAAGAATGGACAAACAGCGTTTTTAGTAGTTGTATCACAATCTAATAACTAAGATTTGATAACGATCGCCCCAAAAAATTAGCAAATACAACTCACAGAAAATTTTCTGTAGTAAAAAATGGAGGTCTGGGGAGCTTACATATATTTCTCTGTATCAACTTGTCTGCCATGAACCTTTTCTTCTTTCTCGGACGGACGACAAAGTTATCGGACGAAGGCACAAGTTTGCAGGACGGAAAACATGGTAGCAAAAGTTTTCAGGGCCTTTGGGAAAATAAATGGACTAAAGTAATCTGATCTTGAAGGGTTTGTTGACCATGATATCTGGCCGAGGGAGTCTGTATTAAACTCAGTCTCCCTCTGGTGTTGGAGAAGGACAGGGTGGAGGAGGACTGGAGGGAATCTGGGCAAGGCAGGTCGATGCTCAGCCTCCCTCATGTGGAGAAAATGAACAAGGTGGGGGGCTGAAAAGTAATGATATCCTCCGCGTCTCACTGCAGTGCCGAATGCATGTACAGTTTGCAGCAACACAACTTACTTCCGGACAACTTCTGTAGCGCGGTTTAACTTTTAAGGTTCTTGCTGCATAAAACAAATCTAAGATGTGTCTCATGATGCGACAGATCTACATAACTTGACGCTCTCTGTTGTAGTGAGTACACTTAGTCGTAAAGTCTTGTTGTCTAATGAAGTTTATGAAAGATTACTGTCCTTTAACCAATAAACCCCATTCCTTTAATTCTATTTTTCACCAGCTAAAGCATGAGAAGGCGGAACTACCCCTGAAATTAATGTTTATTCCCCCGAAGCAGGTTGGCTCTTAGCGTGGCCTCTTTATTCAAAACAGACAGATGCTCTTAGGTTAAGGTCTATCAGAATGACGAGCCGACCCACAGCTCGAGCAGTAATATGTAATTCAGTAGAGACGTCATTCCTTCTATGGTTATTTACACGGCACCTGTTTGTTCGTCGGAAACAATGATTGCTCGCCAAGTTTGCCCTGTAAATGGTATGTTACTTGCCTTACTGGACGGGAGTGACAGCAGGCCCTCTTGCCTCTCATACACAGTCCTGGAGACGGATGGACCAGTTCAGCAGGCCTTACCTCACACTCTCTTCCATTCACTTTATTTCTCCAACACATCTCACCTCCATCTCAATACCTCACTCCAAACGCCACACCTCACCACCACTTTTTTCTCACCACTTCATCACCATCACCACCATTTTCACGCCATTTTATTACCACCACCGTCATTTTACACCAATTCATCACCACCATCACCACCACCTCTGTACCTCATCATCACCATCCTCACACTTCCACCACAACTCACTACTGCCATCACATCCCACCATAACCTTCACAACTTACACCCCTTTATCCATCATTGCTCTTTCCTCAACTTCCTTCGGCCTCCGTTGATTGCCACCAATCCATTTATTCCTTTCCCTTCTCCTTTACCTTCTCCTGCCCGTCCTCCGCACAACACTCCCTCCCACCCCTCAAATATGCTCCTTCCCTCCCTCCCCCGTCCAACAAACTCAGAGGCAGCATTCCGGCAGTTTAATGAGTTTATCATAAAAAAAGAAATTGTTGTATAATAAGATTACGAGGAAACACTCGATGGAAGAGAAAATAGAAGAAAAGTCATTAGGGAAGGAAAGGGAAACTATGAAACAGACTGACAGTAGATAAGGGAAAATGAAGGTAAAAGGATGAAAATAGCTGCCGTTAGAGGAGTGAAGAACGCTTTGAATACATCAAAATTCTTGACGTATGAAGGAAGCAGAGTGAAAGGAAGGGAAAGAAAAACGAGAAAAGATAAAAGTGTAAAGAAGAAAAGTGTAGAAATCGAGGTAATGAGAGAGAGAAAAAGAGAGAGAGAGAGAGAGAGAGAGAGAGAGAGAGAGAGAGGAGATACAAAGAGAAGTGTGATAATTACTATTATAAACTGGAAGAGAGGGAAAATAGAGTGAAAAGAGGGCACTAACCTTTCAGTACTGGCCCCTCTCTCCTCCTTTCGTCATTATCTTCGCCTTCCTTCACCACTGACTCGCTCCAAGGCTTCACTCTCACCGCCACCAGTTTCACCCCTTTACCACTCGCCTCCTTTAAGTCCTTCTCTCACATCACCACCACCCAATCCATCATTCACCATTCCCTCTCTTTGCCCACATCCTTTCCTTCTCCATAGCCTTCCTTACGCCCTTATCTTAATTTCATTCATTTCTTCCTCCTCCCTGGATCACTCATCAATCCTCCCTCCTATCACTTCTTCCTTACCCAAAATTTTTTTCGCCCTTCATTCCCCTAATCCTCTTCTTCCTTCCTTTCTTCTCCTTCCTTTCTTTTGCTTTTCCTCCATTCCTCCTTCTCCTCTTATATATTCTATTGACCTTATTCTTAATCTTATATTTACTTCTTTACCTCCTCTCCCTTCATTCGTATCAACTTATCTTTTCATCTCGCCGCTCATCCTTCACCAGCAACCAACCACATCACTTCGTCCTCCAGTCAATATACGTCGGAACACAAACCAATGGTGTTTAGGTATCATTGTCACCAGACGAATTCTGTGTATGTGGAAGAAGGAAGGGGTAGGTGAAGGTCAGGGGAGAAAAGGACGTAAATGGAAGGGAGGTGAGAGGGAAATGGGGATGAAGGGAGGTGGAGAAAGAGGAGGAGGATAGTGACCCCGGCCACTACACTTGCCAACTTAGCCGGAAAAACTGGCGTGATGGAGTTTGAGGAACGATAGGTAAAGGGGAGGAGAGATGATAGAGGATCTGATGTTCTATGAAGAAATTATCTGCTGGAGGATAGTATAGGATAGTAAAGCAAGAGACGATAGTGACTGGTGCAAGAAGAGGGCAAAGGGAGAATAGGAAAGTTAGGAGGAAAGGTGGAAGGAAAGGAGGGAAATGGAAGGTGAAATGGGAATCGAAGGAAAGTGGAGAAAGGAAGGAAAAGAAGAAAGAACAGGGAAGAATGAAAGGGAAGGAGAGTGAAAGAAAATAGAAGGAGGAGTGAGAAAGAAGAAAGAACAGGGAAGGATGAAAGGGAAGGAGTGAAAGAAAATAGAAGGAGGAGTGAGAAAGGAGAAAGAATGGGTGGAGGAGATGAAAGAAGGACGGAAAAAGGAGGAAGTGAAGAGACGGAGGGAGTAGGAGAAAGGAGGGAGGGAGGGAAATAGAAAATAATCGAGGATAGAAGGAAAAGGGAAACGAGAAGAGGATGGGAACAAGGGAAAGAAGAATTAAACAGATACACTAACAAGACCCAGCCACAGTCACTGGTTACCTGACGTCGACTGGGGCCACAAGACTTGGACATTGAGAAATAACGATGTACGATGTGTGTGTCTGTGTGTGTGTGCAGATACCTACTAGTACTGAGAAAGAAAGAAGGATGAAATGTGACAAGGTGGCTGGAGTGGTTGGTATTGCAGATGAATTTATTAAGAAAGGGGGTGACTGTGTTGTTGATTGGTTGAAAAGGATTTTCAGTGTGTGTATGGATCACGGTGAGGTAGCTTAAGTTTGTTAAGCATACATGGTAAGTTGTATGGGAGTTTATTAAGAGGATGAAGGCATGTACAAAGCATCAGACTGGAGGAGCAATATGGTTTCAGAAGTGGTAGAGACATGTTGATCAGGTGTTTGCTTTAAAAAATGTGTGTAAGAAATTTTCAGAGAAACTGATGGATTTGTATGTGGCATTTATAGACCTGGAGGAAGCATAATAATGGGATTGATAGGGATGCTTTGTGAAAGTCCTCAAGAATATACGGCATAGGAAGAAAGCCGCCAGAAGCAGTGAGAAGTTTTTATCAAGGGTGTAAGGCGTGCGTACGAGTAGAAAGACAGGAGAGTAAATGGTTCCAAGTGAAGGACGGTCTGCGGCAGGGGTGTGTGATGTAACCATGGTTGCTCAATATGCTTATGGATGGGATGGTGTGGAAGGTAAACGTGAGTCTTGGAGAAACGCGCGAGTATGCAGTCTGTGGAGGAAGAGAGGGCCTGGGAAGCGAGTGAGTTGTTGTTTGCTGATGATACAGCACTGGTGGCAGATCCGAGAGAGAAATTGCAGAAGTTGGTGACGACTGAGTTTGTGGGAAAAAAAGAAAATCAAACACTCTAAGTTCCCAAGTGCATTTTCTTGTAATGACATAAACATCATCAGGGGAGATACAAGATGAGAGAGAAGACGTAAAATAATCAGTCGATATACGTACAAGGAAAAAACGTAGTTAAGACGCCATCGGTAAACAAGTGTCTCCATCCGATAACGTTTGTTTACCAATGACATATTAGCAGATGGTTACACTTATTTACCAATGGCGTCGTAGCTACGTTTCTTCTTTGTATATCAACTGATTATTCTGCGTCTTCTCTCTCATTCTTGTATCTCCCCTGACGATATGATTATTACACGAAAGTGCACTTGGGAACGTATCGTGATTCATTTTCCTAGTGGTTATCAGTATATACTAGATCACGCGCACCAATGTGAGGTCTTCC
>JAYMFT010418252.1:0-17805 GCA_038088735.1 Panulirus argus | reverse complement strand
ATTCACATTTACTCTCAACTTTCTCCTTTCACACACTTTTCCAAACTCAGTCACCAACTTTTGCAGTTTCTCACTCGTGCTGTATCATCCACGAACAACAACTTACTCACTTCCCAGGCCCTCTCATCCTCAACAGACTGCATACTCGCCCCTCTCTCCAAAACTCTAACATTTACCTCCCTAACCACCCCATCCATAAACAAACCAAACAACCATCAGGACATCACACACCCCTGACGCAGACCGACCTTAGTATAACCCATTTGTTACATCCATATTATATTGTTTGGACTACTATACCTTGAAGCATACCCATTTATGCTCTCCCAGATAACATTCTCCCTTTCCACACAGTCTTTATCGCTACCAAAACCTTCACCCCCTCACCCACCCTATGACTCACTTCTGCTTCCATGGTTCCATTCACTGCCTTGTCCACTTCCAGGTATGTAAAACACTTCAGTTCCTCCAAGTTTTCCCCACTGAAACTCACAACCCAGTTAACCTCTCCCTAAATCCTGTTAAATCCAATAACCTGGCTTTTATTGACATTTAATCTCAACTTCCTCCTTTCACACATTCTTCCAAACTGATTCACCAAATCTGCCAGGAGTGCTGTATCATGAGCAAACAGTGACTAATTCATTTCCCAGGCCTTATATTCCCCCACCTTCCAGACTTGACCCCCTTGCCCTACACTGCAATGTTGGTTCACTTTCCCTCTTCTACAGTTATTACTTTGGTTTTTGTTCCCTGGAGCTGGCTGCTTGTGTGCCCATAGCACTAAATAGGCCACGCAATACACGGCAAGCTGCTGCATCACATGATTATTGTTTGGCCATCAGCAACTCAAGGATGGGCCGTTTTGATACCTGCTTTTTTCCCTACACATCGAAGCTGTGGAACTCTCTACCTTCCCATGTCTTTCCCAATAACTGTGACATGGCACATATCAAAAGACAGGTTTTTCACTTTCTTCAAAATTCTTAAATACTTTTCCTTGTCTTTTCTTTTTGTGTTTCATAATTTTGTCTATATTTCAATTAAGGCCTGGCCTTGATGTGGACTTTGGTCTGGGACTTGAGCCTTCAACATAAAAAAGAAAGACTCTCACATTTACCTTCCTCACCTCCCCATCCATGAACAAATTAAACAACCATGATGACATTATACACCCCTGCTGCAGACCAACTTTCTCTTAGAACCATCCACTTTCCTCTCTTCATACTTGTACACATGCCTTACACCCTTCATAAAAACTTCTCATTGCTTCTGACAACTTTCCTTCCATGCTGTACACTCTTAAGACCTTCCACAAGGCATCTCTGTCATCCCTATCATATGCTTTCTCCAGATCCATAAATACCACATTCAAATCCATCTTTTTCTCCAAGTATTTCTAACACATATTCTTTAAAGCAAACGGCTGATCCGCACATGCTCTACCACTTCTGAAACCACACTGCTCTCCTTTAATCTGATTTTCTTTACATGGCTTCTCCTTCTAAGTTAGTACCTTCCCATACAACTTACTGGGTAAACTCAACAAACTTGTAATTCTTTAGCTTCAAAATTCACTTTCATCCCCTTGCCTTTATAAGTGGCACTATACATGTATTTCACCAGTACTCAGGCACCTCACTATGATCCATACATTCATTAATTTCTGACCAACCAATCAACAACAGAGTCACACCGTTTCTTAATAAATTCATCTGCAGTGCCATGCAGTCCAGCCACTATGCCATGTTTCTTCTTACAAAAGGTTTTTACGTCCTCTTCTCTCCTAACCAAACCTCTCTCCACGACTCTCACTTTGCACACTACCCCGACCCAAATGCCTTACATATGCCACCATATCATCAGAAACATTCAATAGTCTTTCAGAATACATAGTCCATCTCCCCACTTCATCACTTCATGTTACCACTTCCCCTTTTGCCCTCTTCATCAGTGTTCCTATTTGTTCTCTTGTTGTTCACCCATTATTAAGTTCCTTCCAAAACATCATCATATTCTCCCAAAGTTTACTGATACTCTTTCGCCCCAACTCTCATTTACCTTCGTTTTCAACCCTTACACCTTCCTGTTAATCTCCTGCTGGTTTGTGCAATCACTTGCACTCCTTCCCTGTAAGTACTGCCCAAATGCCTCTCTTATCTCTTCTACAAACAACTTTACTTTTTCGTTCCACCGCTCGCTACCCTTTCTAATCAGCACACCCCCCACCTTTTACATGCTGCATGCATCTCTTACACATGCCAGTGCTACTTCCCTAAATACCTCCCATTCCTCACCCACTCTCCTTATTTCATTTACTTTTGTCATTATACACTCAATCTCTCCTTGTACTCCTTCACACAATCTTATTTTCCAAGCTCACTTGCTCTCATCAATCTCTCCTCACCAGCATTTTTTACTCTTTTCCAAAAACCTCTACAAATCTTCACCTTTGCCTCCACAAGATAGTGATCAGACATCCCACCAGCTGCCCCTCTCAGCACATTTTCATCCAGAAGTCTCTGCTTTGACATGTAATCCAGTAATGCGTGCTGACCATCTCTCCTACTATTCACATTCTTGTGTATTCCCAGTCACCAGTTCTTTATCAGCACACAACTCCACAAGCTATTCACCATTTCCATCCATAATACTGAATACCCCATGACCCCCAATTATACTTTCAACTGCCACATTACTCACCTTTGCATTCAAATAACCCACCACTGATACCTGGTCTCATACATCAAAACAGCTGACTCACTCAGATGCTTACAAAACACTTGCATCTCATGATCTTTCCTTTCAAGGCCAGGTGCATAGGCACTGATAGTCACACATCTCTTGCCATCCACTTTCGTTTTTACCCACATCAATCTGAAATTTACCTCTTTACACACTTGACACATTCCAACTCCTGCTTCAGTAGTGCTACTTCTTCCTTAGTTCTTGTCCTCTCGCCAACTCCTGATTTTATAACCAACACATTTCTAAACCATTCTTCCCCTTTCCCCTTGAACTTTGTTTTACTGAGAGTCAGAACATCCTGGTTTTTCTCCTCATACATAATACCTGTCTATCCTATTTATTCATCTTGATTATACTCACTCACTCTCTCTCTCTCTCTCTCTCTCTCTCTCTCTCTCTCTCTCTTCTTTTTGAAATTAGAATACAAGAACGGGGTTTCCATCTCCCCATTCCATGGCACACAGGGAATACAGAGGTAGAATTCTTTCTCCCCTACCCTAGATCTAAAAATGTCACATACATATCCTTCAGTTTCTCCAAATGTTTATCATACATATTCGAATATCAGAGCAAACAAATGATCCACACATCCTCTACCACTCCTGAAACCTAATTGTTCTTCCCCAGTCTGATGCTCTTTACTTGCCTTCATCTTATCGGGCACTACTCTCCCATACAACTTATCAAGTACACTCAGCAAACTTATACCTCACCTTTGTTCCCCTTGCCTTTATATAGTGGCACCATAAATGCATTTTGCCAGTCCTCAGGCACCTCACCCTGATCCTAATGAAAAAGAAAAAAAGAAGGGTATGGGTTGTACTCACAGAAAAGGAGTGAGAATGATTGGGAGATGTGCAAGAGAAAGTAGCAGGATGTCCTGTGGAAAATGTATAGGTTGAAAAAGAGAGGAAATGAGAGTTGGGATGAGTGACTGTCAGCAAACTTCAGGGAGAATAAGATGTTTAGAAAAGAGATTAATAGTGTGAAACAAGAATGTAAATAGGAACATCATAGGTAGGTACATAACCTTATTCATTAACCCTAAGATACTTTACTCAGCTGGAGATTTAGAGCTCAAGCACATACAGGAAAGAGAGGCAGTTCATCATGTTCTTATGAAATACAGTTGTTCTATATTATTATAGTTATGTAGGTATTGTTATATTTATGCTGATAATATAATGCACATGGCATAAAAGTAATCATTTATTAAGTAATAAGTCGTTGAAGATAAAAGATAAAAGAGTATATTATTCTTTTTTTCATACCTGTTCGCTGTTTCTTGCATTAATGATGTGCCAGGAACAGACGAAGAAAGACCTCATTCGCTTACATCCATTCTCTAGCTATCATGTGTAATACACCAAGACCAGCTTCCTTTCCACAACCAGTCCCCAGAGACCTTTCCATGATTTTCCCTGGCTGTTTCTTATGCCCTGGTTCAGTTGACAGTACATCACCCCATGTATACCACCTCACTCCAAATCACTCCATCCTGTACACAACTTTCATCATCTTGCACATTCAGGCCCCAAGCATTCAAAGTATTTATCACTCCCTCCCATCTCTAATTTGGCCTCCCCCTCTTTGTCCCCACCACTTGTGACACACATACATTCTTTGTTAGCTTCTCAAAACTCATTCTTGCCATGTTTCCAAACCAGTTCAGCACTCTCTCTTCAGGTCTGTCAAATACGCTCTTCTTATTAACACACCTCTCTCATATTCTCACGTTACTTACATGATGAAACCAACTCACACCACATATTGTTCTCACACATTTAATTTCTAACACATCCACCCTTCCCCCACACATCTGCATCTAAAGCCCATGCTTCACATCTATCCAACATCATTAAGACTACTAAACCTTCAAACACCCAATTTCACCCTCCCAGATAATGATCTGTCTTTCCACACAATTCTCAATGATCCTAGAACTTTTGTTATCTCACCCACCCTATAATTCACTTCTTCTGTGGTTCCATTTGCTACCATGTCAACTTCCTGGTATCTAAAGTACTTCATTTCCTCCAAAGTTTCTCTATTCAAACACACCATAACTAGCCTGTCCATCTGCCCTAATAAACCAAATAACCTTGCTTTTATTCACATCTACTCTCAACTTCCTCCTTTCACACGGTCTCCCAAACTCAGACACCAACTTCTGCTGTTTCTCACCCAAATCTTCCACCAGTGTTGTATTATTAGCAAATAACAACTGACTCAATTCCCATCCCCCACTCCTACCCCCTACAGACTGCATACAAACCCCTCTTTCCAAGACCCTTGCATTTACCTCCCTCACCACCCCATCCATTAACAAATTCAAACAACCATGATGATATCACACACCCCTGTTGCAGACCACCCTTCACCTTTAATCCATACCATATATTCATGAGACCTTCCACAAGGCATCTATATTATCCCTATTGTGTGCTTTCTCCAGATCCATAAGTGGGACCTGCAAATCCTTCAGTTTCTCTGATTATTTCTCACACACATTCTCTAAAGCAAACAACTGAATCGTAAATAAATTCTGTACCTCTCCAGAAACCACGTTGTTCCTCCCCAGTCTGTTCCTCTGTTAATGGCTTCACCCTCTTGGTCACCACTGTTCCATTCAACTTAACAGGCAAATGCAGTAAACTTGAACATTTACCTTTATCATCATTGCCTTTATGCAGTGGTACTTTACATGCATTCTGCTTATTGTGAGGCACCTCACCATGATCTATACATACATTGAACAGCATAATCACCCAGTTTCATAAGAAATTCACCTACAGTGCCATCCAATCCAACTGCCTTGCCACATTTCATCGTACACAAGGCTTTCACTACCTCTTCTCTCTTAACCAAACCTCTTTCCATGACATTCATTTTGCATATCTCCCCAACTCAAAAACCCTTCATCTGCCACCCTGTCATCAAATACATTCCTCAGTCCTTTAGAATATTCACTCTATCTATCAGCACATCACTTCTATATTTTCCCCCTTTACTGATATTCCCATTTGTTCTCTTGTTTTTCTTACTATTAACCCCCTTCTAAAACACTTTCTCCCTGAAGTTTACCTATGCTTGCTAACCCAAACTCTTCTTTTTGAACCCATGCATTATCCTTTGACCTGCCACTTTCTCTGGTACATCTCCCAATTATTTGCACACTTTCCTTGTATGTACTGCCAGTATGCCTCTCTTTTCTCTTTTACTAGCAACTTTACTTTGTCCTTCTACCACTCACTACCCTTTTTCACCTGCCAACCTCCCAATTTCCACGTACCACACACTTCTCTCACACGCATCAGCACTGCTTCCCTAAGTACTTCCCATTCCTCACTCACTCTCCATGCTTCATTAACTCTCACCTTTTACCTTTCTACAGTCAATCTCTTCTGATATTTCTTCACACAAATCTCTTTTGCAAGCTCACTTACTTTCACCACCCTTTTCTTACACACACACACACACACACACACACACACACCTTTTTTTTTTTTTTTTTTTTTTTTTTTTTTTTTTTTTTTAGCTAAAGATGATCCACAGGAAAGCATGGATGAGACATGAGGGAAGAGAAGAGCAAAAGGCTTTGAGTGACTGTGTGGCAGTGGATGAAAGATTGAGAAAGGCCATGCAAGATGCTAGAGTTGTGAGAGGATTCTCTGAAGACTGACTATTTCGTGGTTCTTGTGGGGGTAAGGATCAGGGAGAAGTGGAGGTATGGTGTAAGGAAGAATGGAGAGGTAAAAGTGTTGGCAAGCGAGAAGATAAATCAGAAATAATGCAGGGAGGAGTATGAAAGGATGGTGACCAAAAGTTTAGATGGAATTGCAGTGAATGTTGGGATGCAGTCATGCATGAATGAGGTGTTTAGAATGTTTAGAGAAATGCTATTAAAGGTTGTAAAATTAATAGTTGGATATAAGGTCATGAGATATAGGGATATAAAGGGAAATGCATGGTGGACAGAAAAGATTAGAAATGCTGTGGAATAGAAGAAAAAGGCATATGGTAGATTGCTCAAAAGGAATGCACCAGTGGAAGTTCAGCAGAGGGAAGAATATGAAATGTGTAAGCAGAATGTTAAGAAGCTGGTAAAGGAAAGCAAAGAAGATTAGATGAAGATTTTAGAAGTAAGTTGAGTGAAAAGCTAAGGGAAAGAGGAAATTGTACAGGTAGAAAGTGAAAAAGGAGAGGTAGATATAAGAGTAGAAATGTTTATGTGAGAAGTAAGGAAGGGGAGTTGCTGAGTCAAAAGGAGGAAATGAAAGGAAGATGAAGAGATTATTTTGAAGAACTTATGAATGTGGGAGAAGGGTATGCAGCAGTTGTTACATGCATGGGTATGGAGGATGGAAGGAAGAGGATACAAGCCAAAGGGCAATAATGAGTCTGAAGGTAGGAAAGGCACCTGAAGTGGATGGGATCACGGCTGAAATGCTGAAGTATGGAGGAGAAAGTTTAATAGAGTGGATGCATCTGGTATATAATTTAGCTTGGAAACAGAGTGTTGTGTGTTAAGATTGGGTAAAAGCTAGTATTGTTCCTTTATTCAAAGGAAAAGGTGCTAAGTATGTATGTAGAAATTATAGGGGAATAAGTTTGTTTAGTATACCAGGAAAAGTGCATGCAAGAATGTTGATCGATAAAGTGAAGGAAGCGACAGAGTTTAGAATAAGTTAGGAAGAAGGGGGTTTTAGGAAAGGTAGGGGATGTGTGGCTCGGACTTTTGTAGTTGATGATTGTGGAAAAGTATTTAGCAAAAGTTAAGAAGTTGTGTGTAGCTTTTATGGATCCGGAGAAAGCTAAGACAGAAATGAGTGGAATGCTGTATGAGATGTGTTAAGGATTTTTAGGGTAGGGGAACAACTGTTGGATGGTGTGAAAACCATCTATAGATGAGCAAATGCATGTGTAAAAGTGGATGGAGAGTTGAGCAAAAGTTTTGTTATACATTTAGATGTGAGGCAGGGCTTTGTAATGTCACCATGGCTTTTAAATATGTATGTGGTTGGAGTGATAAGAGAGAGAAAAGCAAAACTAGGGAACGAGGATGCAGAGATGGAGTGTGACAGTGAGGCATGGTGGCTAATGGCAAGCCTGTTTATAGATGATACTGTGATGTTTGCTAAGAGTGAAGAGGAGTTGCAGAAGGTTATAAGTGTGTTTCATAATGTGTGTAAGCATAGGTGATTGAAGGTGGATTCGAGTAAAAGTAATGTATTGGTGTTTAAAAGAAACAGAATGAAAGTATAGATTTTGCAGAGCCACATGCTTTGAAAGAAGAAAGTGCACTAAATTGTGTTTTTGATATGGGGGACAAAGACTGGAAGAGGTGAGGGAATTTAAGTATTTAGTAGCTGTCTTAGGCAAGTTTGGTGATGTGGAAGGAGAGATAAGGGAGAGAGCAGTGCAGGGTAGAAGAGTCTTTGGGTCACTTGATAGAATGATGAAGGGTAGAGGTGTAAGAATGGGAGTGAAAGTGAAGAGAGGATTAAAGAACTGCATAGTCCTCTCAACCCTGACCTGTGCTGCCAAACATGGACATGGAATGAATCACAGAGGTCAGGCATCTAGGCTATGGAAATTAGCCATTTGAGAGAAGCATGTGGTATGTCTAGATGGAATGAAGAAAGAAATAAAGGGGTGTATGAGAGATGTGATATAGCAGGGAATGCAAAGGGAATTGTGGAGTGGTAGAGTGGATGAAATGTAATACTTTAAAGTGGTTTGGGCATGTGGAAAGAATGCAAGAAGGGAAGTTTACAAGGAGAGTGTATGATAGTACAATTAAAGGGGTTGGTGTGTTAGGAAGACCCCCTGTGATTGGGGAAACAGAGGGGAAGAATACTAGAGGAAGGGAAATGATGGATGAATGCATGGAATGGTGTAAGCAAGGGAGGCATGTAAGGACAGGGATAAGTGGATACTCTCTTGCTGTGGCCACCTGCTTGATAGAAGTTCCTGGAGGGAACGGGTGTTAGAGATATGGATAGATAGATTTCCTCTTTCCAGAAACCTCTACAAGTCTTCACCTATGCCTCCGCTAATTAATGATCAGACATTCCACCTGCTGCACTTCTCAGCACAATCACATTCAAAAGTATCTCTAAAGCTTACTTTTAAATCAGGTATTCCCAATCACCAGTGCTTTTTCAATGCACATCTCAAGATGCTACCATTTCTGTTCACCTTTTTGAATACCCTATTGCCCCCAGTTATATCCTCAATGGCTGCATTACTCATTTTCACATTTAGATTACCCATCACCTGGTCTCTTGCCTCAAAACTGCTGACACACTCACTCAGCTGCTTTCAAAATGCTTGCCTCTTGTTATCTTTCTTTTCATGGCCAGATGCCTAAGCACTGATAATCGCCCATCCCTCACAGTCCACATCAGTTCTTACCCACATCAGTCTGGAGCTCACTTCCTTACAATCTTTCACACATTTCCTCATCTACTGCCTTCACACCAACCCCTGACTTTGCCCGTAAGACATTGCAAAAACAATTTTCCCGTTACCCTTGAGCCTTGTTTCACTTAAAACCAGAGCATCCAGGTTCCTTTCCTCAAACATGCTACCAGTTTCACTTTTCTTCTCATCATGGTTACATCCACACATTGACACTCCAGCTTGAGCCTTCAAGGAGGATGAGCATTCCTCACTTGGCTCCTTTTTTCTTTTCCATCTATCAGAAATTGAAATACAAGAAAGGGGGTTTCCAGCCCCACACTCCTACCCTTTTTAGTCACCTTCTACAACACACATGGAAAAAATAGGTAGAATTCTTTCTTCCCCTCTGCAGGCATATTTTGTTATGCATGATATTAAAGTTGGTGCATGGAATAAGTTTTACATAAATTTGCTTATCCAAATGGTTTTATCAATTTAGGCAGAAAAAGAGATGGCCCTGAAACTGATAACAGAAATTCGGTCCCAGTCTGTTATGGCCTCGGATACGCTCGAGTGTAAGATTTGCCATCCGCCTCGTCTCTTCACTGCTCCGTCCACACTTTTATCTCATTACCGTAGTCATGCAGGTAAGACACATTGGAAAACTTTTTTAAGAAAAAGAATATATTTAACTTTAATTTTCAAGACAGTCATACAAATTATAGTCTGGTTTATGTATTTCAGATCACTAATAAATCATAAATGTCCCTTACCTCAGTTGAGTGATTCTTTTCATGTATCTCACAAAACTTTATTTATGGTATACTGCAACTTATAATCTGTGCTCCTGAGATTAACAAGATGAATATTATTACATGATTTTGCTCCTTAAAAGAATCTTGAGTAATCCTGATAAATATGCCGATCATCTAAACCTGAAACAACTCTCTGCTTTGTTTTCCTGTGTTTACTGACCCGTTTTGTTTGTAAAAGTCAAGATAATCCTCAATCTTGATTGAAATTGTAATTTATGGTGCAGCTAATTAGGTCTTAGTTTTAAGAGTGGTTGAGCTGTTTAAGGCCCATAACCCTAATTATTTTCTATAATGTGGATAATTAGGTATAGTTGATATGTTTATTGAGATATTTTTTGGTTTCCAATAGACAGCCTATAATGTTTATAATACTTGCAAGATCTTTTGTATTTCATCTCTATCCTGTTCTCTAAAGTGCTATTTTAATTTTTTATAGACTTCACTTCTGATACTCACCCTCTGCACAAACATCCCCTTTGCATCTGTTTATTCCCATCAAAGTTAACTTAATCTTTTATATATGCACTGACATGTATAGTTTCCTTTTCTGGATTTCATATTTTGCAATCTTTGTACTCCATCCATGTTTACTTTGTGCTGATTCACCTCTTCCTGAAACTCTCTCCAGCTAGTATAGACACTTTTTAGTCTTTCATTGTATTCACTGCTGATTTGTCAAGTAAGACTAAAGTTTCTAGTTGCACCACATCTCACAGAGTGCCTCTGTTGCATGGTTAAAACTGATTCTGTCATCCTACCTTAAATACTTATGTTCTTCAGCAATTTGCTCTCTATATTTCTCATCTTTGTTGAATTCATATCTTTATCTGCTCTCAGCTGTACTAAACATGAATCTTTTCATTGAACTGAAAAATGTAGTGAGAAAAGCTGAAGGTGGTGGTGAGGAGGAATGATGGTGTATTGAGGGCTACTGAGAAGGAGAGGAAGGAGCACTCAGGTTATATAGATCACTCCTGAATTTGTCTGATTCAGCAAATATTGCCTTATAAGGTGGAATATAAATGGTATTTAATTAACTAACATTAAAGATATAAAGGTAACAGAGTGCATTAGACTGACAGGCTTGGCAGAAATCTTGAATTTCTGACCATTATCATACCTCTCAGGCACCTGGAGTTTCATCGTAAATGATAGCCTTACGTGCTTTTCTCTCGTGAGCACTGGTGTCTAACATTTCTTCCAGACGCAGTGAAATGCCTTCACTCTCTGTGAATGCTGTAACACCTGGTAATGGGGTAGCGATGAACACAAACAAATGTTTTCCCAGCGGGTAGGAAACATTGAATGATATTTTGCCAACATAATTGAAATCTTTCATTCTTTATTTCATACTTGTTCCCTGTTTCCTCCATTAGTAAGGTAACCCCAGGAACAGACATAGAAAAGGCCTCATTCGCACACATCTGTTCCCTAGCTGTCATGCATAATGCACCAATACCACAACCTTCCATCCACAGCCAGGCTTCACCTTTCTCCTGTTTCCCCTGCTCTAGTTCACTCAATCCCACGCACACCTTTCACTCTCCTGTATGTTCAGGCCCCAAGCATTCAAAATCTTATTCACTCCATCCCTTTGTCTTCAGATTGAAATATACATAATAGATACACAAACACCTCAAATTATGGTAATGTACATTATCATTAAAAGTAGAATATTCTTTTGGATATTGAGAATTTATACATAATTTCTGTTTTTGTTTTTGTTTCTTCCCATCTTTTGCAAGTCGAAATATAGTGCCATTAGTTGATTCAATAAACCCAAATTCTTAGGTGTCTGAGGTATGAAACATCACAACTCAAAGTACTGTAACTTGAGGCCTCTTGGTATGGGGTAAATGGAAAGTTACTGAGAGCATGGCTGAGTTTTTGATAGGGGAGTAGAGCATATGTACAAATAGAAAGGGCAGAGGGTGAGTAATTCCCAGTGAAGATAGGTGTGCATTAAGGATGTGTAATTTCAGTATGGCTTTGTGGTGTGTTTATGCATTTTTTCTTGTTCATCACATTTGTGTGATAGTACCAGAATCAGATAAAGAAGGACCTCATTTGTTCAGAACCAATATTTACAAGCTCTGTATTATTCACTGAAACTAGAGCCCCCTATCCACAGCCAGTTCTCACACTTTTCCAAGGTATCGCCTGACCACTTCATATGCCTTGGTTCAACCCATTGTCAGCACATCACACTCTGTACATCGTTCAATCTGGTCTCTTTTTAATGCATAAGCCTCTTACCCTTGTGCATGTTCAAACCCCTATGACTGAAAGCCTCTTTCACTCCATCATTCCATCTCTTCGATCTTCCCCTCCCCTTTACTACCTCCACCTCAAACACTCATATCCTATCAGTAAATATTTCTTCACTCATTCTCTCCATATGGCCAGACTATTTCAGCACTCCCTGTTTATTTCTCTTGATAATACTCATCTTGCTACCACACACTTCTCTCTATTACACTGTAACTATTTACAAGATCAACTTTTTACACACCACATATATCCTCAGGCATTTCATTTCCAATGTATCTACCCTCTTCTATTTTTTTTGCATTTTGGGCCCAAAAGATGCACTAGTACAGTACTCCTGGGACTGCTGTACCATTAAATATACCCACATTATCTCTTATAGTTAGTAAACTCTTTCCACACTCAGCTCACTGCACCCATCTTGTGGTTCATTTCAGTTACCATAGTTCCATTCACTGACATGTCCATTCCATGGTATGTAAAACATTCCACTTCTTTTAGGTTCTCTCCGTTCAAACTCACACTTAAACAGACCTCTCTATTTCCCCTGCTAATCCTCTTACCCCTACTTTTACTCACATTAACTCTCAGCTTTTTACTTTCACACACTCCCAGATTCAGACACCACCTTCTGCAGTTTCTCACCTGAGTCTGCCTTTAGATCCATGTTGTCTGGAAATAGGAACTGACTCACCTCCAAGCTCCCCTACCCCTAGCATATTGTAGATGCAACCCTCCCTCTAAGACCCTCACATTTGCTTCCCATGCCACCCCATCCATAAAAAGATTAAATGGCCAAGGTGATATCACACATCCTTGATGCAGACCATCCTTCACTTAGAACAACTTACCCTCTTCCCTTCCTACTTGCTCCCATGCCTTACTCTTTTCTCACCCCCATCCTTTTATACTTACTCCCATGACTTACTCTCCTGATGAATACTTCTGACTGCATCAAGTTACTTTCCTATCACCCCATGTACTAACAGCACCCTCCACAAGGTATCTCTGTCACCCATATCATTTGCTTTCTTCAGATCTATAAATGCCACATACAAATCTCTCTCTTTCTCCAGGAATGTCTTGCTCAGATTCTTCAAAGCAAACACCTGATCCAGACATCTCCTACTTGGAGCCACATTGCTCCTCCCCAGTCTGATACTTTGTGCATACTACAATGCTTTCAGTTACCACTCTCCCATGCTACTTATTAGGCATACTTAACACTCCTATAACTTTGTAAGTCAAGCATTCACTTTTGTTTCCCTTGCACATCACCCCCTTTCTCTAGAAATTCATGTGCAGCCCCATCCACTCCAGGTGCTGTGTCACAGCTCATTTTACACAAGGCTTTCACCACCTCTTTTCACCAAACCATTCTCTGTGATACTCTTGTTCTGCATATCCCCGTATTTCAAAGTCCCCATATCTGCCATCTTGTCATCTAACACGCTTAGCAGTCCTTTAAAATATTACATCTCCTTTGTATCTTTTCTTCGTCCCAGTTACCACTTCCTCATCTATGCCCATCACTGATGTTGCCATTTGTTGTCTTGTTTTTCTGATGTTATTCTCCTTCTTATAAACATTTTCTCATTTTTCCTGAACTTTGCCAATATTCTTTGGCCCTACTTCTCATTTGCACTCTTTCAGCCCATGCACCTTCCTTTTAACCTCCAGCTGCTTTTTCTTTTATTGCACATACATCTGTCTTCTCTTTCACAAGCAACTTGATTTCCTTATCCCAAAACTCGCAACACTTTCTCAAATGCTCTTATCCCACCTTTGGCTTACCACACACTTCACCTGCACATTTAAGCAGTGCTTCCCTAGAATTCCATTTCTTTCCCACTTCCCTAATTTCATATACTTTTACTTTATGCCATCCTTCACCCATTCTTTCTTGGTGTCTCTACACACAAGTTTCTTTTCCGAGCTCACTTTCACACCCTCTCCCCACCTATGTCATTTCCTCTTTTCCAAAAGCCAACACAAATTTTCACATTTGCTTCCATTAAGAGATGATCAGAAATCAGACATTCGCATCCTGCAGTCTCTTCTGTGCATGCCATTCAGTATGATCATAATCCAGCATGGGGTGGTGAGGTAGGTGAATGTGAGGGTTAAAGGAAGGAATATGTTTGCAGTGTGCTATAGTTGAGGGCATAAGAGGTATGTCAGTTGCTGTTTGCAGACAGCATGGCTTTTTTAGCATATTCCAGTGGTTGGTGAGAGTTTGGGTTAATGTGTAATTCAAGAAAGTTTAAAGTGATGAGCACTAGGGCTATGAGACTGGACTGTCTGAGTAAGTTTAACTGTGAAAGACTTGGAGGAAATGGAGTACTTTAGGCTTGTGGGAGTGGATGTAGCAGCAAATGGAACCATAGGGGCTGAAGTAAGTCATAGGGTAGAAGAGGGATGTAAGATCCTAGTTGCATTAAAAGTGTGTGGAAAGAAAATTAAGTATCTGTAAGGGCAAAGATGAGTATGTTTGAAGATAAAGAAGTCCTGGCAGTGTTGTATGAATGCAAGTTGTAGGCCTTGAATGCGAAAGTTAGGAAGCCAGTAGAATGCAAAGGGTAGGGAGGGGATAGTTTTGGTGGAAATGAAATGCCTAAGGAGAGTAAACAATATGAGGTGGGGAGTTGATTATTTGAGAAGACTTTTATCACAGACAGTGTCGTAGTTAGCAAAGTCTAGTGGAGAGGGCAGACCATTGTGTGTGGAAGTGATGTGGGTATATGAAAAGGATAAGTGAAGAGAGACTGATGAAGAAGATATATATGTCAGAAATAGGGAGAGCAAGGGGGTGGGTAAGACCAAGGAGATGATAGGATGTAGTAAAGGAGGCTTAGGGGATAATAAGAGCTGAACAAAGTTGTATATGGGGGTTAACATTCTGTTGATAAGGTGAACCAGGGCATATGAAACAGTCTGGGTAAATCATGAAGTTGTCAGTGAAGCTTGTCTTTGAATGTTAAACTCTGGTTTCAGTACATTATACATGACAGCTGGATATATGCAAATGAGGCTTTAGTTCATCTGAAGCTACCTTGCAAAAGCAGGACAAACAACTAGGTATTTAAAAAACCTGATTTAGAGAGCTGAAAGCAGTTATTTTGGATGGATGCAACGACAATGAGTGTAGGGCTTTCAGGTTTTCTAGAAAGTTGATATTGTGAGCCTTTTAGTATGATCAACACACAGAAGTATTTAGGAGTTCCACTTGATGATGATATAATGTATTCCAGGAGAACTTATTCTTTTCATTTATTAGTACAGTATAACTCCTTAATCTAGAGAAACCCTTGGTTGGAAAAGAGTAACTCCCAGTGGTATTGGTTTTTATGAGATTTATATCAATTTTACTTATAGGTATCCGGCCGTATGAATGTCGAATCTGTGAAGCAGTGTTCACACGGCAACATTCACTGAATTACCACATGCTGATTCACACCAACCAAACACGATTTACTTGTATAGACTGTGGCCGCAAATTTCGCCATCCCTCGCACTTCAAAGAACATCGCCGTCGTCACACTGGGGAGTCTCCTTATGAATGTTCAGATTGCCTTATGAGGTATTTCATTAATCATTTCCCTCAGTGTTTCATCCATGATTAAGATTTTGTGTATGTAATTCATGTTTTTTACAGTGTGATTTGCAATTCGACATAAACATAATTTATTAGGAATAATCCAGATTACTCTTTATCTTAATTACATACAAAACTTAAACCTACATATTTGCAATTTGGAAATTTTCTTAAAAAACATTCTGAATGATATCATCCTTGATTACCAAGTAGATAACATGAAAGTTATATGAAAGGGAAGCATATGAGAATCAGTGTACTTCTGAAATATTGTTCCATACAGTAATATTAGAATTTTCTTGGCTTGTGCATGAACCATGTAGACTTGCAACAGTGACCTTTCTTCTTTGAAGACTCCCAAATAAGGTGACAGATTAGATGCCTAAAAGATTTATTACCACCTCCAGGACCTATTTTTAGACATCTTTGATGCATGTAAGTACTCTTAGGGGATGGTTATTATTCAGTTCACTTCAGTTTAAACTTTTTGTACCACTGAGAAAAAAGGATTGGAATTCTACTTAGTTATTATTTTTTGTCTCTCTGCTCTTCCCACCAGTACACATGATGTATTGCAGATAGAATTATCATCCCTACATATGTGTGTCTGTCTGTGTGCACATTCTTGTTAGCACAATAACTCTAGAACAATACATATAGAAACTTCACACTTACACCATAGGTAACTAAACTGATTAGATTTTGGGACACATATTGCATAGATTTACATATTGTTAGAAAAGTTGTTACTAGACTCTGTCTTCATGAAGTTGTTACACTAAGTAAAAACTCACCTTTGATGAGGCTGTATCAGTGGGAGTACAATTTGATCTAAAGAATTTGCCCTTTAAAAGTAGTCCCTCATTTCTCTGTCACTGGAAGTAGCACAGCCTTGGGCTGCAAGATTCTCTGGAAAGGAGGTCCTGGGAAGCACCTGGATACTTTTTAAGAAAGGGGTCTCTGGAAAGTTATAAATGAATAGATGATTTTGTAAGAAAATAACTTTTTTGCTGGTACTTTTAACTCAGGAGTGCTGAATGATTGAAAGTCCAAATATAAAACATACCCCTAACTCTAAAAGGAGACAGATGTAGTGGTGCAAAAATTTATGCAAAGTAATGAGTTTGGTAACAATTTTCTTACTTGTAGCATGACATACGGCAGTACAGTTATCTCATGTTGAAGGTTTCCAAGCAGTTTGCTATAGATATTGCCAGGAGATTAGTTGATCATTTCTGAAAGTATTCTGTTGTTTTTGGAGTTGTCAGTTTTACCGAGTCTCTTCTTTGTTACATTAAAGATTAGTTTCCATGTCTTTAAGATTGCACAAGAAAGAGGTAATTGAGGCTGTTTCTAATTTTGCAAGTCATATTGTCTGGAATGACAAGATATGGTCTAAGACATGTAAAGCAGGGTTCCATAGACGACTTCACAAAGGTTAGATTTGGCCCATAAAATGATTTCTGATGGCTTGCAGCCCAGCAGTAACAGCTTGTATAGTACTAGATTGGTGCATGGCATTCACTGAGTCATGGCATGTGAGACTTGAGTATCACTGCTGCCTTCAGTATACTAATGTATTTAATATTGCTCTTATTCTAGCATATGACATATTTTTATTTTATAATCTGTAGATTTAAGGTTGCTGCAAATACTGAAGATAGTATGCATGATATGCTTTAGTATTAAGAGTACCTTTTGTATGACTGCCATTGCACTATCAATGGAATTAAATGTTTTTTATTGTAAATGGGTAACTGAATTGTTTGTAGGGATTTTATTCTATCAAGCAAAAAGATGGACTTTAGGCATTACTTTGAAAAAATAGAACTAGGAAGTGAGTGGATTAATGATATGATAACAAGAAGTATCATTGCAAGATAAACTCGTACCGACTATGTCTGTGCAACCTATGGCCATGGCCCCTAGTCCCCGGCGTCATGGGGTGCTAAGAATCTCCGGGTTTCAGCCTGA
>JAYMFT010418251.1:0-32869 GCA_038088735.1 Panulirus argus | reverse complement strand
TCCCCTTTGCCTTTGTACAATGGCACTATACATGCATTCTGCCAATCCTCAGGCACTTCACCATGACCCATACATACCTTGAATATTCTTACCTACCAATCAACAACACAGTCACCCTCTTTCTTAATAAATTCAACTGCAATACTATCCAGTCCTGCCGCCTTGCTGGATTTCATCTTCCGCAAGGCTTTCACCACCTCTTCTCTCTCCACCAAACCATTCTCCCTGACTCTCACTTTTCACACCACCCCAACCAGTACACCCTACATCTGCGTCACTACCTGTAATATATATATATATATACATACATTCATTCATACATACATATATACATACATACATAACATTACTCTACCTTATAGTAGCCTTTTCTTAATCCAGATTTTGTACCTTGGGACAAGTCTGTCTGCCTCTTCCCTCTCACACCATCCACCACATCTGTGTATATTGTCAACCACATCATCTGTTTGTGGTGTGTTCCACAAAGTAATCAGCTTTGTTAAATGCCTGCTAAGAATTCACTTAATGTGTATGTCCATCTTTTTAAATTAGGTATTCCTAATCACTAGTCCTTTTTCGGCACACATCTCCATAGGCTGTTAATCATTCTCCTTCACAGTACTGGGTACCCCATGCCCCTAAGGTGTACCTTAAACTGTCACATATCTCGCTTCTGCATTTATGTCACCCATCATTAATATCCCATCTCTTGCATTAAAACTCTGCACACACTCACTTAGTTGCTCCCAAACACTTGCCTCTTCATTTTCCTTCTCGTGGCCAGGTGCATTAGCACTAATAATAAAGGTATTAGATGACCTGGCACATTTTAAAAAACAGGTTTTTCACTTCCTCTAAGATTCTTAAATACTTTCCCATGTCTCTTCTTTTTCCTCTTTGTGATCCTCTCTGTATTTCAATTAAGACCCAGCTTTGATGTGAACTTTTGTCTTTGACTGGAGCCTCCAACCAAAAAGGAAAAAGCTACCAAGGGTTTTCCTATCAAAATTCAGTTATCAGTGATAATTGAGGGAGCTTTGGAGGGAATTGGCATCAGGGATATAGATAGAGATAGACAGGTAGCAATAATTATTGATATTCTATACAAATTGTGTTTTTCTGTACTGAGATTCTGATAATAGTTTTATACATAAAGATATTCACATCTTTCTCTTTGCAGGAATGTCAGCAAGTATTTTCCAAACACTTTGACTTTCTTCGACATGTTCGTGAGGTTTGTACAGAGGTGAGCCAGACTAACAAGCCTACTGTGTCAAGAGGAGGTAATTTTAAGTGCCAAGAACCTGGTTGTAGTCATCTCTCATTTTATCAGGTCTGTTTTCCCCAAGTATCACAGTATTTATAATTTTGTCATATCTGTTGTGCTTTTACCTATACTTTCTGTTAAATCTATTAGGATCTTGCTGATAGACATCAGTCACTGTAATGTTGACATCATGGCATTATGGACTTCCATGGTGTAGCAGTTAGTGTTCCTGACCGTGAAGCATTCATGGGCCGCCCAGGGTTGAGCGCATAGGGTTGAATCCTGGTTGTGGCAGTTGGTCCACAGTCAATCCAGTTGTTCATCCACCCCTAGGGGTTGGTCGATAAAATGGGTACTTGGCTTAGGCAAGGGTATATATATAAATCAAGGGTGTTACTTTTTGTTACTAGTGGATATGAGGGAGCTTTTGATGAAGGATTCTTTTTTGTACATTAGTCATCTTTTAATTACTTTTCTGTTCACATAGGATGAGATGAAGGAAAGTATGTATGAATTTTGAACGAAGCAAAAAAACTAATCTTTTGAAATGTGCCAAGTCAGTTATTAGGAAAGACATGAGAAGGTAGAGAGTTGAAAGGCTTTGAGGTGTTGGGTAAGAAACAGTTATCAAAACAGCCCACCTCTGAGTTGCCAACGGCCGAACAGTAATCATGTGTTGCAGCAGCTTGCTGAGTATTGCATGGTCTAGCTAGTGGTGGGGCCCACAAACAGCCAGCTCTCAGGAGTAAAAGCCTAAGTAATATTTACAGAAGAGGTAAAGTGAACCAACAGTAAAGCATAGGGTAAGAAGTTGAAGGTGTGAAGTTAGCCTGAGAGAGTTTATAAGTTGGACCACTTTCAAAGAAGTCTGTCAAGTAAAGATGCAGAGCTAGAACCACCCCAGATGTGAGAGCAGTGCTCCATACAAAGACAAATTAATCCTTTATATAAACATAGTAGTTGTTCAGGTGAAAAGAAATTATGACATCTAAGCAGGACTCCCAGTTTCTCAGAGGCAGACTTGGCTATTTCCATAATGTGGGGTTTCCAAGAAAGAGTGGATGTTGTAGTAATACCAGGTATGTTCATTGAATCAAGAGGTGGAATTACAGAACCCTCAAATGAGAGACAAGAGTTGTGAGGAGTTTTGATAGAGAGATGAGTAAAAACTAGGTCTTGAAGGTGATAAACCTAACTAGTTTTGTCTTTCCCACAGATATATCCTTCCAAGCCAGAGTTTATTGAGGAAGCTGTGTTAATTTGAGATGCAGATCGAGTGAGAGGAGAAGCAGAAATGAAGGATGTGGATGAATGCACATTGAGTTGTTAGAGTATGAGTGCATTTGGTTATTAGTGGAAGAAAGAAAATAGTTGATAAAAAGGAGAAAAAGTGTAGGGGACAGGACAGAACCATGTGCGGCACTACAGTTGATGGAGAAATTTGGGAAGGCTGGTCCATCAACAACTACGGAGATAGATTGGCTAGAGAGGAAGCTAGATATGAAGGGGCAAGTGAGGGAGGGAAGCCAAAAGAGGTGAGCTTAGAGATCCTCTGAGACACTACATAGGGTTTCCCAAAATCTTTCAGGGATGATGACCAGACTTTAGTAAGATAGGAAAGAATATCTTCAGTAGATCTCGTCTTACAGAATCCATGCAGGTGATCAAAGAGAAAACTGTGAGATTCAAGATGAGAAAGGATATGGGAGTTGAGGAGGGATTCAAAGACTTTGGAAATGGTAGATGTCAGAACAAGAGGACAATAAGTAGAGTTCAGAACATTCACCATTCTTAGGGATGGGATGTACCAATGCATGCTTCCAAGAAGAAAAATTTGGTTTTTAAACAGAAACGGAACAGACAAGCAAGCACGTGCAGGTTCCGAGGCACTCTTTTTCAGTACACGGGGATGGATGCCATCAGGACCATAAGCCTTGTTTATGTTCAAAGAAAGAAGTGCTTTTTGGATAGTCCAAAAAGAGATTAAGGGGAGAGGCACAGGATTAGTAAGAGGAGCATCAGGGGGGTAAAGGAATGTTAGAGTCATCCAGGGTGGAGTTAGAGGAGAAATGGAATCCGAAGAGAGTTGGTTTGTGTGTAGGAAAGATAGCTAAAGTACTGTCAGAACGGAAAAGTGAAGGAAAGTTAGAATGACAGAAGTTGTTAGAGATGCCCATAGCTAAAGACCAGAAGAGGAGAGGTGATCACACTTCCTTTGGATAAAGGAATGCTTTGCCTGATGGATAATGTACTTGCAATGATTACAGACAGTGATAAAAGCTGAATGGGAGTCAGAGGAAGAAGTGTTTTTCCAAGCCTGTTATGCCTGATTCCTTGCCTGAATGGCCTCAGAATAGGAACATCAGAACCTTGAATTGGAAGAAGAGGTTGTCTTGGAGGAGGAGGGGATAAGTGCTTCCATTCCGGGAAGAATAACCTTTGTTCTGTGTTTGGTGGAGACAGAAGCATCATTACATAAGAGACAGTAATTTCCCCAAGGAAAGTCAGAAAAGAAATTACATAAATTATTCCAGTCAGCTTGGTTAAGGTGCCAATAATTATCCTCAGAGGGAGCTGCTGGAGGGGGAGGTTGCTGTTAAAATAAATATGTTTATGAGTGTGTGATCAGATGTACCAATTTGGGTCGAGATTGTGTAGTTACATTGGGATGGACTGGAGATGAAAAACAGATCCAGAATACTAGGAAAGTGGCCACAGCAGTCAGGAATATTAGTAGGGTGGGAGATAATTTGCTCTAAATCATTGAGAATGGAGAACATGGGGGTTTCAATCCCTCCACCATTCATATGGGAGGAATTCAACCACTCCTTATGGTGAACTTTGAAATCCCTAAAGTAGAGGATCTTAGTTTGCAGGGGAAAGGATGCCACAGTCACATGGCAAGTGTTTATATAGTCGAAGAAAGATATAAAATTTGTAGAACTAGGAGAGCAGTAGGTGAAACAGGAAAAGTGTGGGAGTTGAGAGAAGGACCCTGAGCCACATAACATCAAAGTTTTGGGACTCAAGGTCCTTGAGGCATGCAACAGGTGAGTTGATGTTGGAATAAGCACAAACACCACTTTTGAACCAAAATCGTGAGTGTAGATTATAGTTGGATACAAAAAAAGGGATTAGTGAGAACTTCATCAGACAACTGTATCACAGAGAGAAGTAGATATTAGGAGAGGTACTAAACAGATGGTGTTCAACAAAGGAAAGGTTACTGGAGAGACCACAAATCTTGGTAGAGAGAATAGAAAAAGAGATGTCTAGCACAGAGGGGAATGGCTGATACTACTGCTGTCTGATCCCTCCCTCTCATTGGCAGTAGAGTCAAGCAGAAACCCGGAGATTCTTAGCACCCCATGATGCTGGGGACTAGGGGCCATAGATTGCCTGTGCTATCTCGGTTAACATAGAAAAAAATTACTTCAGCTCTTCTTTACCATATCTCTGCCAGTTACCACTTCCTCATTTGTCCCCTTCAGTGATGTTCCCATTTATTCACTTTTCTCTCACACTATTCACCTCCTTCCAAATCATCTTAAGTCTCCTTGAAGTTTGCCAATGCTTACATACCCCAACTCTCATATGCCATATATTTCAGCTCCTGCCCTGTCCTCTTGACTTTGATGGCTCATAATGCTCAATATTGTAATATTTATATTTTAACAGTATTAGCATGTTGACTGATATAATTGAAAAATGTTTTTTATTTTTGTAGAGTGCTACCCTGCACATGGTATAACATCTTATTTGAAGCCTACTGCAGTGATTGGGTCTATGTAATGCAAGATCCATATAGAAGTATGTCAGTTTAGTCCCATGAAAATTAAGATGGGGCTTAATAAGGCTTGAGCAAGATATCCATTCATGGAATGTTGATTTTCTTTGATTTTGCTACAATTATGGTTCATTGATTGGTACTGATTAAAGATTAAATGCTTTTCTTGCAGGTAAAACTTTTATTTAAACATATGGAAGAGGTGCACAAGATTGTAGTGCCAAGAGAATACAAAAGCTTTAAGAGTCTAGACCTGTTTTACGAATGGCTCACTGGGGAAGAGAAGAAGTACAATGTCCGCTATATTAGAGACACAACTCGAGTTGAGAAGAATGACATGAAGCTCATCCAGATGGTTTGTCACAGATTCCACACAGCTAAGGTTTGTTTATAATTGTTAAGAATGTGAGTTTTCAAAATTTGTGAAATGTTTTCTAAGTTTGTGGTCTGGGAATAGAGTGAAACAGATGAGTGGATATACTTTATTATTTCTGCTATTAGATCCCTTTTTCATTACTCATTTCAGGAAGACTTAGCTTCTCCATCTGTAGTTTTACCTGCCTTAAGCTTCCTATTTTGCAGTGCCTTTCCTATCTTTCTACAACTTATTCTTACAATGCCACACACCCCTCTCTTGCACATATTTGCTCAGAACAGTGAGGAAAATTTATGTTCAAGTCTCCATCCTTTAAACTTTTTTACTACCATATAGATTTATAAATGTACCTATACTGTCTACATTTCCATGCTTCTTCTGCTGTCTTAATAAAGTTCTTCACATTTTTCTTAAGTTTCATGCTTAGTTTTGCACTGAGACATCTTGCTTTTTCTTCACTCCTTTCAATAAACTGTTTGTAATAATATTGTTACCTTGTTTGAGAGACATGAAGGATACAATTAAGTTCACTCTCGTTCTTTTCATATACAAAGTGGGCAGCCCTCTCAAGCACATGGCATCATCTACTTTAACAATCATATCAGTTTTCACTAGAAAGATAGTAGTTATTTTTTTTTTTTCCCCACATGTATATGAGTCATTTCCTGTGCCCACCATCTCTTGAAGGTCAGGGAGGATGAAGGATATTTGCATCTCTGATAGTAGAAGGCAAAATTCTCCTCTGGGTGTCAGAATAACCACCTGAAGGTGTTCATCAACAAGGGCTTGTGGAACTTGTGGAAAACAAACAAACATACAAACCACCTCACCACTCCACAATCATAACCAGCAAATACACAACAGACTTAAAGAAGAATTCCTAAACAAATTTGCAATATTTTATAAACATCTTTTAGATTTGATTTACAGCTGCCCAGCTATTTAAAACAAACACTTTTACAACACAGTATAAACATTCTATAGATTAGATTTGCCAAACTATAGAAAATGAACACTTTTGCAACTCAGTCTAAACATCCTTTAGGTTAAATTTACAGAGGTGCCCAACTGTAGATAACAAACACAACGGTATACCCATAAAGAAGAAACCAGACTTACTGTTTCATCAGAATTCACACACAACTCTGCCAGCCACACCAGCATTACGCAGGACAGACATGACAGTAAAGATAGTGGTTGCCTCTTCACCTTTATAAGCAAAAACACCCCGTTTATAGTTTACTTTCCTTTTTTAATGCCTAAATAAGGTAGCATTAGGAACATATGAAAGTTAGCCTCAATTACGCATGTTCATTCTCTCGCTATCACGTAAAATTCACTGATAAATGAGCCAACTGTGCACAACAAAGCCCCACAGCCTAATTCTGTGTTTTTTCTTACTGCTTCACATTCATTAGTTTAGTCCATTAATATCACATTTTCCCCCATAGATTGATATGGAGTATTCATTTCTATGCACACCACTCACCTTCCTGAGTTTTCAGGCCCTGATACCCCAAGACCTCTCCATCCTTCTGCGACCTTCTTGATTTCTCCCTCCTTGCTTCCTCCATTTCATACACATAGATACTCTTAATAAGCTGTCTTCTGTGCTCTTCCTTTCCATATTTCTGGACCATTTAGCACACCCTGGTCAACAGCTTACTGCTGCTTTACACATAATCAGCCAGTACTTACAGATTAGAAGCGGAAACATCCGAAGTTGAATTAGAGTAAAATAAGTACCAAAAAAGAGTGGCTCAACTAGTTGAAGAGATTACTATTAACTGATCTGCCCTGAAGAGAGAAGGAAAGGTTTAATTACATAAGTTATTGGAAATGTTTTCTTTAAGGACCAAAATGATTTGTTTGTGGACATCAAATTAGCATTCTCTTTTTGTGAATGGGTACTTGGCTGTACGAAGAATAGCTTTGCAGTGAATGAGAGCAGAAATGAAAGCAGTGAGATTCAGGAGAATGGAAAAGTTTCAAGGTTTAGTTTTCTCTGTCTTCATGAAACAGACATCAAAACAGGAACAAAGAAACTATGACTTGGAGGAGAAACAGTTAGAGGAAGATGAAACTTTGACTCCATCCCAGCCAATATAATTCCACCTTGCATTCAACGCAACATGAGACATGCCAGCTGGAGGAAGTTTATGTTATGCATTCTCATGTCTCATATATCCCTACATTTGATGTTAATAAAGTAATTTATTATGCTAGTGTCCCTCTTGTTTTGAATTAGTGTCAAACACTTTGTTGGCAGAAGCGATAAGTTCTCAGGCATTCGACACACTCCCTCGTGTGTCACTTAATTTCATATGTGTATTTTGTTTGTTTGAAAATAAACTTATGTGTCACATCTTCACCAGCATCTTTGTTTCATCATTTCTACATGGTGCAGTGAGTAAGATCAAGGAGTGGGGTAAAAATACTGACATAGAGACACAAGATATTGCTAGCCACTGCATGATGCCATAACTGCCCATGGTGCCTATCTTAGTGCCCTGCCAACCTACACTGCATGTGCCATCTGCCTTCTCTGAGCATCAGTGACAGTCTGTGGTCTGCCGTGACCTACCCATGTATCTCTCACAGTAACTATACCAGCCCCAGGGTGGCGCTTTACCCGCCCACCTCAGAATGATGTGATTCCCCAGTGCCAGTAAATTAGTGCCCCACAACCAATTTCCCATGCCTGGCAATCCATGCAAGCAAGGGGAAAGAAGTCATTAAGTGAGTTCATAGGAGGTGAGGGAGGCAGAAGTCGTTGGCGTGTTACCGCTGGAGATCCAACAACAGCTCATATTTCAGCAGGTTGCCAGGACTGATAACGAGCACCTAAACTTGCAAGAATAGCTATTTCAGCAGCAACAGCTTGCAGCTCAGAAGGCTGCTGATGAGCACGGAGAATTGCAGGAACAGTTCCTGCAGCAGCAACAGCAGTTTTAAGTCATGGTGCAACAGTTGCTGGTCCATTCAACAGATGCTGAGCAGAATAGAGACACCATCCAGATTTGGAGTCCAGATGCCATGGATGGCACGCTTTGCCACAAACCTTGCCAACCAACACAGCCTGCACCTTACAAGCTTATGTCTAACACCTGTCTCTGAGAATTAAAGATGTTGAGTAGTTCTTGGTCGGACTACGTAGAACTGTTTCAGTTGAAAAGACAGCCACAATATGTGCAACTAGCACACCTTAGGTCCTGTCTTTCACCTGATATGAGGACCACTCTTGCCCATATCATTAGGGTTACCAAGGATACCAGCCTGCATGTGAAAGACATCCTACAGCTCATCAAGTTTCACCTTAAACTCCAGTGCAATGTAGCCTTATGTCAGGTTCAATTAGATGAATGCTGCCAGCATGAGGGAAAGGCCTTTGACGACTTCTTTGTCACACTCAGGGACCTTGCTGATGGTGCAGGGTTGTTTTAACACTGCATAGACACCTGTCTGATTACTCTCATCATGTCAGGCTTCCGAGATCACGAATTTCGGAAGAAACTCTTAGCCATTGACCCTCCACCTGAACTGTTTGACGTCCTGTCCTTTTGCTATGGCAAGAAGTCAATCTACAACACCAAAGTAGACCTGGCAGGCAGTTCAAAGGCAATTCAAAAGATGTCAGAGTGTTCCTAGCACTTGACAGCTCATGCCAGTAAGCAACAACCAGAATGCCATAAGCAATGTAATGTCTGTGTTGCTGCCTTACATCCTGAAGGATGAGAGAAGCAGTGTCCTGCCTGGGGAAAAAGTTACTTCCATTGTAGCAACACAGGATGCTTCAAGAAAGTGAGTCACAAGAAACTACAGGATTTGGAGAAATCCCATGACAGCCAACAGGTAAAGCTGCCCAATACCAGAAGCTGAATGATGTCCACAAATCCCTAGTCAACCATTGTGCACATAAAGTCAACATTGGAGTGATTTTACCTGAAGGGACATGTCAAGGGGCTCTGCTATGCATGTCCAACACTGGCGCAGAAACAACAGCCATTGAACCATGACAGCTGGAAGGGCTTGGTCTTTGCGAGTCTGACTTCTCCCTGTTGCAGGATTGGGAGGTTCTCTTGGCAAGCAGTTGTGAACTGTCACCTGTGGGATCATTTAAGGCAGTTCTCACTCAACACCACCTTCGACATATTCCCTGACGCAGGTGACCTCCTCACCTGGTATAACGCCAGAACCCTCTGTATTATCCCTGCTAACTACCCCAAACTGAATAAGTCACTCAACATCTGATGCCCAGTCATTGCCAACCCTGATGTTCCCAGCTCCGATCAGTTGGAGGAGGATCACCAGAAGCTTCTGAAAGAGTTCAAGGATGTCCTGCTGGACCAGAGGAATTCTGCGGAGGAATGCTGCTGCGAACCATGTTTGGCCTGCCCATGAAAATCCATTTGCAGGAAGAGCTGCAGCCCTTTGCACTCAACAGTCCTTGGGCCATCCCCTTGACCTGGCAAGTAGACACCAAGCAGATGTTAGACAGCATAATGCAGGTAGGGATCATCCAGCCAGATGGCGATAAGGTACCGGAGTGCTATCATCCCATGGTGGTCACACTGAAACAGAAGGGAGGTGTCCGCATCACCATGGACCTCACGAAGCTGAAAAAGTAAGTTTTGTAACCCACCCACTGTGCCCCTATGCTGTACAACTCCGTCATGGGTCATCCCTGGCTCCAAATATTTCACCATGTTGGACATAATACTGGGATACTGGCAGCTTCTGTTAGCAGAGGAGGCGCCGCTGTTCACCACCTTCGTATCACCATAGGGACGTTACATGTTTCTACATGGTCCCCATGGGATTCATGTCCACATGGGATGAATTTTGCAGACATGGCAAAATGGCACTTTGAAGACATCAACAACTGTGTCAAGGTCATGGATGACTTGTTGGATGATGTGTTCGTCTGGGACTCTATCTGCACAGTCCACCTCCAATGTATCCGGGAGAGCCTTTAAAAATGCCACAAATACAGCATAACCACAAACTGCAGCAAGTTTGTGTGTGCCAGCAAATCTGCTGAGGTCTGTGGGTATGGCATCACAGATGAGAGTTTGACTGCAGACCAAAGTAAAGTGAGTTCAGTAGTGGACTTCCCCACCCCCCACCAGTATAATGGATCTCAGGTCATTCATGGGTCTCATGTACCAGCTAGCAGACTTCCCCCGAGCATAGCAACAGCAACATACACCCTTTGCTTCTTTCTCAGCCCCAGGAAGGATTTCATGTGGACCACTGACTACCATGCCTCATTCGAGAAAGTAAAACAAGCCCTGGCCTCGACTCCAGTTCTCTCCTACTTCGAGCCTGCCCTTCCTGCACTTCTGCAGACAGATGCCTCACGTCTGACAGGTGTGGGGTACACCCTTTTTCAGCACCACAGTGACATGTGGAGGCTGGGTCAGTGTAGCTTTCATTTCTTTGCAATGTGGAGACAAGATATGCCATTGTGGAGTTAGAACTCATGACAGCTGACAAAGGTCTCATTCTCACGGCGCCCTGTTCATCATCCCCACCACACTCAGCCAGAACATTCTATCCCACCTTCAAAAGTCTCACCGAAACATAGAGGCTTCAAAGCACTGTGCCCGGCAGACAGTATGGTGGCCTGGCATCATGAATGACATCATAAACACCATGCATACATGTGACATGTGCTAGACCCTCCAGCCATCCCAGGTAAAGGAGATGTTGATGTGTGACCTGCCCCTACCCTGACCTTTCAGGGATGTCTCTGCTAACCTGTTTTCCTACACAAGAAAGGAATTTCTGCTGTATGCCAATTTTCTGTGCAGATGGCTATTTTATGTAATGTATTATGTTCATCTCCCTCTTGTTTTAAACAAGCATTATGCGCTTTGTCGACAAGCAATAAGTTCTCAAACAGCTGACACTCTCCCCTTTGTCTCGCTTAATCTCACTTGTGTATCTTGTTTATTTGTAAATAAACTTATTTGTCATGTCTTCACCAGCATATTTGTTTCACTATCCCAACACCAGCCACTGAAGCAGTACTGGTTCAGGGAAAGTCAGTAAAGGAGCTAAACAGAGATAACCACTAACTTCTCCCAAAGTGCCAAAATTAAAGTTTTGAGGGAGAAGAGGGGATAAAGGGTGGGAATGCCCAATTAAAAGAGGTAGAAATTAGATTTTAGATAGAGGACCTGAAGGGGAAAAAATTGTGCACTTATTGTGAGAAGCTGCAGAAGTAAGTAAAATGTCAAGTACTGCAGAAGAGTGGTCATGACTTTTAGGAATTCATATACTTAATTGTCCTATCAATATTGTTAAGGAGGGAAAGAGAGATCTTGACTCCCTCAGGATCATCCTAACTATTCTGAATTTATGGTATATATTGAAATCCTCTGCACAGAGTATTTCATTATGTGGATGTGAAGAAAGCGATTCTCTTGTGGCAGGAAATCAAAGAGTCGAAGAATTGTATATAGTTTGGCAAATAAGATGGGGGATATACAAAACCAAAAAGCAAAATGATAGAGGGTGGTGAAATTTTGAGCTAGGTGGAATCAAAGTTAGGAGACTCAAAATCCACAAGGCAAGTGGTGAATTTCAATTGGCACAAATGCCACCCATAGAGTGGAAATGATGGTGGAGATTAAAGTTAGAGATCTGATAGTGTAGAGGGGAAGTAGCCTTGGATATTTCGGTTTCAGAGAGATTAGGGGAGGAAGAGCATGATGGAGGTGCTGTGCAGAGGGAAGGTTAGATTTTGAGAGCACATTAGTTATAGAAATGAACACAGAAAGAGCTGGGTTTGGGAGTTGTGTCCAGAAGAGTGGAGTTGTTTTCAGTTGCTTGATGTTGATTGTGGGGGAACCATCCAGCCCACCACAGTGGTGTTGCTATATTGATTTGGCACCAGATAATTGAAATGGAAATGTTTTGTTTTGATTTTTGCAAAAGAAAAGTAGAATAAAATCAGGAATGAAGAGTAAGAGAGTTGTGTGAGTTTTTGTTGTCACTTATGTTATTATTAGAGATGGAGAGGGTTTGAGTTTGTGGATTGGATGCCAGTGACCCACATATAGATCAGGCAAAGAGAATGAAAAAATGTATACCTTGGGGGGAGTGTAATTCTGTGATAAATGACACTACATTGTTTCATTGCAACACCATCACTAACCTTTCTGATAGTAAGGCAATAGTACGTCCCTGGACATTGGATGCTAGTCATCATCTAGGTGGTTTTTATCCTCCAAAGCCTGTTATTTCGCCTTCCTTCTCCATCCTTTTCTATACTGTAAACTTAATGCATTTTCTCTATCCTTTTTATAAAATTTTTATTTTGAACTGTAACATGCATAAGGCACAGTCACCAAAAGTTAGTGAATGAATGCTAATGAAAGGTTGCTATTCATTTCAGTTTTGTAAAGACATGCATCTGGTTGGAATATAGTCAGTGAATCCTGCAAATAAGCATTTAGTGGCCTTAAGTATTTAATAATGATGGAAGTACTTTAATTGTGTTCAGTGATAAAAAAAGTTGAATCCACTTAGATATTTCGCATTTGGGGGGTAAAATTGTGTTTTATCCCTCAACTGATTAAGTTCTCTTCCTTTTAATCCAACATTTTGTGGTGAAATATAAGTAGATGCTGGTACATACTCAAAATTCTCAGTATTATAGAGGCTTCTACTAATATTTTTAGGGATATAATGAAATGTAACAATGTCTCTAATTGTTTTCGTTTTTAGATTTCTCATTGTGATGATAATGTAATTTCATTATATCTGCTTACAGATTGATCAGTCAAAAGAAAAGAGAGAAGGTGAGGCAGAAAGTGAGTCTCCAAGCAAAAAGCGAAGGTGGTTTGTGAGAATACAACGATCAAGCAACTGCCATGCTCGAATCCACCTAAAAGTGCAATATAATCCTATAACTCAGGACTATGATGGAGAAACACAGATGGTATACTACCCTCAACATACTCACAATGAAGTTGATCACCCACAGGATGTTATGAATCGCATCATGGAGAGACATGCAAGAGACAAATCAAACTATTTATCTAGAAATGGTAACCGTAAAAGGCTCAAACCTATTGGCTCTCATTTATCACGAGGAGCACTCGACAAAAGTAAAGGTAGTAATAATGATGAGGGACTGGAGGAACTATTAGTTGCCACAGAAGGAGATGGTGGAGTTAGTGGCCAGCAAGTAGTGACAGCAGAAACACTGAAACTTGAAGGCACCACACTGACTGTGGATCAGTATATGAAAGAGTTTTGTCAAACACAGTTGGAAGGTGAGGATGATGGAACATCACTTGTAGTTTCAACAACCAGTGGAGCTACAGGAGCAATATCTACTCTCCCACAAGGTGGAAAACAGCAAGGAACAACATCTGCTGTACTTATGGAAGGCGATGAGGCAGCTTTAGAAACTTCCACAATGTTTGTCGATAGTGATAGTCAGTCAGCAGTGTTAGTTGACAGTGGGGAACCAGGAACATATGTAGTGCAGGATGGGATGATGAGAGTCTCTCATGGGGAACCCACCCAGAAAGAGGAAGGTACTGAAGAGTATGTTCTACCTGCTGATGAAGCAGAATGGACTAAGTTGTTTGAAGTTCTTCGCCTCAGACTGACAACGTCAGAGCTCAGTGAACAGGAGAAGGGAGATGGGGAAGGTCTCTTGTCGTATCAGAATGTTATATCATACTTGCCACTAGCAGAGCAGGTCTCAATTTTTCAACAGCTCTGCTTGTTAACCAACACTGCTATTGAAACTGCTGATTAAAGGCCTTATATCAGCACATATTGTCAGATGGCATATATTTTCATAAATGCATATTTAAAATCATAGAAGACTAATATTTCATTTGACCCTTATATTTCTCTTAATTTGTCAAAATTATAAATTTTCCATAATAATTATTTAAAACTTGTAAATTTCAACATAATTTTTACTTTAACCAGCTTGCAAAATATCTGCCATTGGAATGTGCTTTTCATTAGATGGTTTTTATGATATTTTTGTAATTTTTTTCACTAGCACAACTTTTGAACAATTTGCATTTTGCACAATATTGTAGATATGTCCAGTCAGTGATATTTAATTTCCATTTATGTATACCTAAATGGCTTTAATGATAGGCCGAATTGCATTGAATTGCTAGATGGCTATAAAATGTAAATACCTAATAATATTTTTTTATGCATCATCAATCAAGATTAGGTCATTTAGGTGATGAAATGAAAATAATCCAATGAACATAAGTTAGGTACACTTTTTCATATGTAAATACCAGATTTAGGTTATATGTATTCGTCAGTAATGTTGAATAAGAAAAGGCTGTGTTGTTACATGAAAAAGAGCCCTGTTGTATATGTGTAATTGGCTCAATATTACTGATTTAGTCACTTTATATTATCATATGAATATTTCATGTTAAATATTTGGGTATTGTTATGCTCATTTATTAATGACGAATGTAAGATTTTTATTCAAAAGCAAATTGTTAATTTATCCATTATCTTTGTTGATCATGATATCCAGTCAGTTGGTTAATACAATGATCAATTCTTGATCCTAACTACATGTTTAGTACGTGCTTAGTCAGAACTGTCAAGGATCAAAACCAGGTATGTTTTCACTTTTTGTATATGGTGTTTAGTCATTGCCATTAATGCCCTAAAGTCTGTAAGGTTGAATAGGACTCTCCCTCCGTGAAACTGAAGAAATTGGCCTAAGCAAGCCAAAGAAGCACAGAAACAAGCAAGTATTATACAATCCAATGTTTTTTCTTGTCATATTCTTTCTTTGATGGCCAAGAAATGGAAGTGGAGTTCAGTTACTGCATGCCTGCCATCCATAGTACATGATAATGAGAAGCTCAGCTTTGCCAAAAATTTGTAAATATTGTACATGGACATTGTATATTTCACACATTTTAGAGGATCAGCATTGCCTAAGCCCCGAACAAACTTGCCAAACTTTTATTGGAATGTGGGAAGTTAGAAAACTTCAGGAGATTCATTCACATCAGTCATCTGTTGCTGTGAATGAAATGTGTTCCTACTTTTCATATTGTTAGCAAAGCTAGCTTGACTGGTCACATGAGTTTACTGTCAGGTTGGACAGTACTTCATGTCAGGTTCTTTAGATCATGTTCCAAGTAGGGATGAAGTACCTACATTTTTGTAAATCTTCAACAATATACGGGTTATCCTTTTAGAAGATTGCTGACGTACACTGTCCTGCAGTACATTCTAGGTTGAAAGCGTTGAGCGTTGTTAATTTTCCAGCTCCTTATTATAAGCCTTTGGATTGTTTCTGCAATACACTAATGGAATTTTTTGGAAAGAGCAGCTATGTTGTTAAAATGGCTTTCTTGTCTTTTTATTGTATATAGGTTATCAAGTATGCAGTTTGATTACTTGGCCATGCCTTTTGTCAAGAATGGACCAGTTAAGTTTGTTCCTTATGCTATCTTATTTTCAGGATTGGGCTTGGTTGATGTTCTAAGCCATGATTCCCTTAGATTTCAATCAAGGTTTATGTTGGCCCTTTAAGGGAATGGCTTTACCCTCTTGACTCTCAGGATGGACATTAGTGTAATATTGTCTTGGCTTTCATTTGACTTATACCTGGTAAAGGCTGAACATAACTATATTTCTTACATCAACATTTCACAGCCCTGTATATCACTGTTTTCATGTACTTATCACTGCTAGACTGAACGTGTACTTTTATTCATACATGCTCGCCACTTTTCACATGAACAAGAAGAGATGACTGAGCCTTAGAGGCAAAATTCCTCTCTTGGTTCCTTGCTCTGTTCCTTCTTTTGGAGAGTAATACAGGAAGGGAGGATTTCCAGCCACCTACTCCCACCCTTCTTGGTCATTATCTGTGACACGCGGAGAATATATGGGCAGTATTCTTTCTCCCCTACCGGAGGGTGAAAGGCATACACAGACACGGAATAAAGTGAATTGGTACGATATGGTATACTGGGGTCGACTTGCTGTCAGTGGACTGAAACATGGCACGTGAAACTTCCTGGGTAAACCATGAAAAGGTCTGTGGAGCCTGGATGTGGATAGTGAGCTGTGATTTCAGTGCATTACACATGACAGCTAGAAAAAGAGTGTGAATGGATGTTGTCTTTTTTCATGTTTCCTAGCGCTACTTCGCTGACGTAGGAGATGGTGGTGCTGTTTCCTGTGGGGTTGGGTGGCATCGGGAATGGATGAAGGCAAGCAAATATGAATATGTACATGTGTATGTATATATGTATATGTATGTATATGTACATGTATGTGTGTGTACATATATATGTCTGTATATAAGTGGATGCATCTTTCTTCTTTGTTTCTTGGCGCTACCTCACTAACACAGGAAATGGTGATCAAGTATAATAAATAAATAGATAAATAAATAAATACTTGTTCCTTTGATTTAGGTGTGTCGTAGAACAGTAAAGCATATATGAAAGTTGTTGTTGAATGGATTTGGAAAGCATTCGTATTCATGGCAGTATAGTAAAGTGCTTGAAGAATGAATCAGTGCTTTAATTTTTACAATGTATTAAGGGTAAAGAAAGTAATAATCTTTTTAAAAACTGCAGAGGAATATCACAGCACAATTATTATAAGGATGAAGGATCATGTAACAAGTACAGTTGAACCCTATGTAGGTGAAGAATGAAGTAGATTAAGAAGAGGAAGTTTGTCAATCAGATTCTTGCCTTTTAGCAGATCATTGAGAAAGTTAAGAAAAATTTTTTTAGGTAGCTTAGATAGAAAAAGCATTTTGTAAAGTTAGTTGTAGAGCACTTTGGAAGTTTAGACTGTGATGTGCATGGGACATTTCTAAAGGCTGTAAAGAGGTTTTGTGAATAGCAGTGTGAGCCATTGGCTTGAGATGAATGTGGTTATGTATCAAGGCTTTTTATGTTACCATAGTTATTTAATGTTTTTATGGATGTGACTTTACATAAGTCGGGGAGATGATTGTATATCTGAACCATAGTGGAGCAGATTGGAAGTTACAGATAATGGTAGGTTGCTTTGTTTCTGATTGTGAAGGGAAAAGTTGTTGAAAATTTATGTAAGAACAAGATTATTGTTTTTGAAAGAGGCATAAAGTTATAGAGTTTGTTGAAAATGTATGTGAGTAAGAAAGAGTCATACTTTTGAAGGAGGTAAAAAGTAAGTGATATATAAATGTGGGTGAAGAAGTAAAGATTACTAGCAAATATGGGCTCTGGATCCTTGCCTGTATGCTTCTCTGCAGGGCTCCTACACCTCTCTTACCACCACCATGCCCTTCCACTCTGGTCCCCTCTCCCTTCCTTCCTGGCTATTACACTCACCCTCTGTGGCCATAACATCCTCCTTCACTACCATCATTCGCTCCTTCCCTCCTTGGCTACCAGACCCTCCCTTCCCTGGCTGCCATTCCATTCATCACCATAATCACTCCTCCTTGACAACATTACTCATCGTCACCACTACCACTCCCTTTCTCAGTGGCCACCATACCTTCCCTCATCACCACTAATCCCTTTCCCCACGACCACTACAAACTCCCCTACCACCACCAGCTTTTACACCTTGCTATACCACCATTCCCTCCCTCCCAAACTGCAATATCCTCCTTCATCACTATTTCTTCTGTTCCTGGCACTACCTCACTGACATGAGAAATGGCAAACTTGTATGTAAAAAAGTGTATGGAAGTTAGTTATCTTTCATTGGGCAACTTCCTTGCTGTGTCTACAGACTGAAAAGGGACAGACAGACAGGAGTACCCTTTTATAGTATAGATTAATATGTTTAGGTATTACGAAAAGATGATCAGTAATGTTGACCGTGTGAAGGCTGTAGCTGAGATTAAGTCATATGTACAAGAAGAGTTGGATGTGGACATAAGCTTCTGTGAATGGAGAGAATTTAAGTGTGCATTTTGCCTACATGATGGATTGTTTGTCCTAACTCTTCACAGCAAGGCTTAAAGTTATTATGGGGTTTTGTTTTCCTGAGCAACCTGTCACAAAATGAATCTAAAGTAAGTCAAACAGTTGAAAGCTATATTGTAAGGTGAGTTACTTTCCCAACCACGTTTTTCCTAGTGTAACTCTTTTGAATATAGTATACTGTACCTGAAACATTGTACATGGCACCATTCCCTGTCATGATACAATTTAGAGAACTTACTCTAAAGGATACTGTAATAAAACATGGTAGTGAGGGCTATAGGTGCTGCTTGAGTGATATGGGTTGGACTGAGAATTACTAGGAGGGAGAAGTAGGGGCTTCAGGGTTATGTTACACCCTGAACTATGTGATCAACAAATGTTGTATCATAGTAAATGCAGATGACATTTGGTAGACTTATGAAACACCTTGGTGATGAGAACTTGAGGTGGTGGTGGAGAAGAATAGGGGCTAGAGGAAGGGAGAGAGAGTGGGGCAAGGCTTGTCAAAGCCTTCTATGCATGCCTTTCACTCTCCTGCATGTTCAGGCCTCAAGCACTCATAATTTCATCAATTTCATCCTTATCTCCACCACTCATGACACATATCTTTGTCAGACTCTCATCATTCTTTCTTGCCATATTTTCCAACAATTTCAACATACCAAATTCATCTCTCAACCATACTCTTTTTATTTCCACACTACACTCTTACTCTACCATTATTTACTCATTCAACCCTAATCACACCACATATTTTTCTCCAACATTTCATTTCCAACACATACTCCTTCTTCTTTATATTCTTACTTATCCATGTCTTGCATCCATACATTACCATCAAGACTACTGTACCTTCAAATATACCCATTTTTGCCCTTCAAGATAGTGAGCTCTCTTTCCACACATTCCTCAGTTCCTCCAGAACCTTTGCCTCCTGATCCACCCTCTGACTTACATCAGCTTCCATGCTTGCATTTGTTGCCGTGTCCACTCTCAGGTATTTCTTCATTCTGGCTTGCACTTCAACTGACCTGTCTCTTCCCACTGCTAAACCTGATAATCTTGCTTTCATTCACATTTACTCTAAACTTTTTCCTCTCACACTCTCTCCCAAGCTAAGACACCAACTTTAGCAGTTTCTAACTCAAATCTGCCGCTAGTATCAAGTCATCAATAAACATCTGCCTCACCTCTCAGGCCCTATCACCCACAGCAGATTGCATACCTGTCCCTCTCTCCCAAGACCCTTATATTTACCTCCCTCACTACCCCATCCATGAAGGGATTAAACAGCCTTGGTGACATCACACACCCTTGTTCCAGACCCACCTCACTTAGAACCACTCACCCTCCTCTACACCTACTCACACACATGCCCAACTTTCTTAATAAAAACTATTCACTGTTTCTAATAGGTTTCCTCCCATATCTTATATTTGTAATACCTTCAAGAAGAATCTGTATCAACCCTGTAATATGCTTTCTCCAGATCCATAAATGCTATATACAAATCCATCTAATTGTCTAAGTATTTCTTACACACATTCTTCAAACTAAACATCTGATTCACACGTACTTTACCACTCCTGAAACTACATTGTTCTTCCCCAGCCTGATGCGCTATACATGTTATCACCTTCTCAATCACCACTCACCCATACAACTCACTGGGTGCTCTTTGCAAACTTATACCTTTGTAATTCAAACTCCCACCATTATCCTCATTTCCTGTATACAGTAGTACAATACATGTATTCCACCAGTCTTCAGGCCCTTCACCATCATCCATACATATATTGAAAATCTAATATAACCACTTAATGCAATAACCTTTCATGAGAAATTCAACTGCAAAACCATCCATCCCAGCCACCTTTTCAAATTTTTTCCTAATGCAAGGCTTTCACCACCTCTTTTCTTTTCACTAAACAACTTGCCATGGCCATTTCATTCTGCATACTTTTCCATCCCGAACACCCTACATCTGCCACCCTGCCATCAAGCACATTCTGCAATCCATCAAAATACTAAATCCTTCTCTTCTTCATCTCTTCACTGCCTGTTACCATTTACCCATTTGTCCCCTTATGTAAAAAAGAAAAAAAAAATCTTTGCAAGTCAGAGTAGTTTCGCTGATCTTTACAGTGTACACTTATTAAGTGTTGTAAGTTTGAAATGTTGCAGCTTGAAATGTCATTACTCAAAGCCTTGCTGTGTTATGGGTATGAAACTGGTTTTTGTAGGTCCAGGTAAGTGAAAAACGATATCAGTAGAGATGGATAACTCATATAGTATAATTAGTTTATGAAATCATGTACAGGTAAGTGAAAAACGATATCAGTAGAGATGGATAACTCATATAGTATAATTAGTTTATGAGATCATGTAAAACAACATAAGGAGAATTAGGAGAAAGTAAAGAATGGAAATGTAAGAAAAATATATGGTATGAAGAAATAGGATACATGGATGAGAGCCTTTCAATATGGTAAGGACATGTTGGATTCATGACTTTTGATATGAGTAAGAAATTATGTGGAAGTAAAGTTGAAGGTACTAGGAAAAGAAGTAGACTGTGAAAGAGGTTGATAAATGTAGTAAGCTAATACTAAGGAGTAGAGGTGTGTCAGATGATATAGCTTGAGGAATAATTATATGGTATACAGTGAATAGATTTTTTGTATGATGTAGTTAAGAATGGAGACAGTCTTTGCCATTGAAAAGTCAACATAGTTTGCAGCATAAAACTAAAGTGCTTATTTTAGTGTGGAAGCCCATTTTCACTTTAGTACACTAGACTGGATGTAAGTTAATGATTCATGTGTGCACTTAATCCATCTCATCAAAATGGGAACAATATAAGATGACAGAGTATGATTATGATGATAAAACATTGATCACTGAATTGGAAACACAGTTGCTGTGTCATCTTCAGAAACAAAAGCAAAAGCCAAGAAAAATCTTAGTAATTGTTTCTCATGGAATTTGTGTTTGGTTATCAGTACAAATTTAGTATTTTTTCTATTATGTTCGTATGCTTATGATTTACGAAATCTGGAAATTTGGAAACCGTATCTAAAGTCCCATTTGCGTTATAAAGGTGCAGTCTTATCTTTTTTATAAGATATTTATTTTTCTAGTGATGGAGCTATTATTCTCTCGTTGAGTGAATGTGTGATTTCATTTCTCAAAATGATGGCTGATTTGAAAGAAATTTTGGAAGACAAAAAGTGAAATTTAATCTACATAGAAATTTTCCTATTAAATTCACAAGATGCAATTAAATGAACTGTTTTTTACTGCAGTAGAAATAGTTACTTGGATCCTTGCTATGCAGTGAATATCTTATGCACCAGAGCCTTTTTCTAAAAATGCTAGCAGAGTTAACATCCGTAACATTATCCTAATGAAGCTTACTCATTAGCGTCTTGGGATATACTAACAGTTATGTCTTTTTCCATTGTATTTATTTGGATATCTATAAATGTGGAAAAAAACAGACTCAAGCTTGAGGATCAAGTTGTCTGATGTTTGTAGGACCATTGTTCTTAATAGTTTACCATTGTTCTTAATAGTGTAACTCGATGAAAGAGCCACGTTTGAGTGCAGACACACTGGACTTGGTCATATTTCTTAGGTTAAGAAAGATTGCTTGCATTTGCCCTTAGGACTCTGTTACAGCTCTGATTGTGAGGATTGATCCTCATTTATGAAGCTCAAGGGAACTTTACCATATTGGAAGAAGTAACTTGTAAATTGATATTGTTTTCGTAACATGCTCTGAATTACATTAATTCATTTGTACTTATTTTGACATTTGTACAGGATATTGTTCCTTTTAAATTTTATTAGACAAATATTTAGCTCATGCAGAAGCTAAATCTTGGCACACTATAAATTTTAAAGCATTTTTGTTTGTTGGTGGATTGCCAATGCAAATGTTCAGTTTTTATTCAGGCATTTTCATGTTTAATGCCAAATAGTTTAACAAAATGATAAATTGTAATTCACTATTTGATATTACATAGCAGCTAACAGTTGATGATGCAGTGAACATTCATGCTGATAATTTAAGAATTGTTGTACACTCAAATTGGTGTAGATGCTTCATTATGAAGATTTTTACTTAGCAGGTTCATTTCTCTCATAGTCTATCTGAGGGTTTTGTACACTCAAATTTTTCACATTTGTTGCATTTGTTTACCATATTTGAAAGGACCTTGTTATTCCTCCCATAGATTTTGATTCATATGAGAGTTGGGATGAATGAATATCAGCATATTCAAGGAGAATAAGAAAATGTCTTAGAAGGAGGTTAATAGTGAGAAAAACAGGAGAACCAATGGGAACATCATTGAAGGGGGCAAATGGGGAAATAGTAACAGGCAGAGATGAGATGAATAGAAGATGGAATTTAACGTAATAATAAATTGTAATTCACTACTTGATATTTCATAGCAGCTAACAGCTGATGATGCTGTTGAACATTCATGCTGACAACTCCAGAAGTGTTGTACACTCCACCTGGCTGGATGCGTCATTGTGAAGATTTTTCTTAGCTGGTTCATTTCTCTTGTAATGTATCTGAGGGTTTCACACATTCAATTATTTCACATTTGCTGCAATTTTTTTACCATATTTGAAAAGACCTTGTTATTCCTGCCTTAGATATTGATTTCAATGAGAGTTGGGATGAGCAAGTATCAGCATATTCAGGGAGAATAAGAAAATGTTTTTGGAAGGAGTTTAATAGTGTGAGAAAAACAGGAGAACGAAAGGAAACATCATTGAAGGGGGCAAATGGGGAAGTGATAACAGGCAGAGATGAGGTGGAGAGGATATGGAGTGAGTACATTGAAGGACTGTTGAATGTGTTCGATGATGAAGTGGCAGATATTTTGTGTTAAGGCTGGGGAGGACAGCAAAGTGAGAGAATTATGGCAGGTAGTTTGGTGAAAACAGAACTGGTGGTAAAATCCTTACAAAAGGTGAAATGTGGCAAGGCAGCTGGAGTGGATAATATTACAATTGAATTTTGTATGTTGTTGATTGATTAATTAGGAATTTCTTTGTTTTTATGGATCACATTAAGGTGCTGAGGATTAGCAGAATGCCTGTATAGTGCCACTGTATAAAGGAAAGTGGGGTAAAATTGAATGTTTGAATATCAGAGGTATAAGTTTGTTGAGTGTACCTGGTAAGATATATGGGAGAATGGTGATTGAGAGGATAGTTAGGCTTGTGTGTGATTAGATAGAGAGGAGAGTGAATTGTTTCAGGTGAAGTTGGGTCTGCAGCAGGGGTTTGTAATGTCACCATGACTGTTCAGTTTGCTTATGGATGGGGTGATAAGGGAAGTGAATGTAAGGGTTTTAGGGAGAGAGGTAGGTCTGCAGTCTGGCAGGAGTGGGATACATGAGAGATTGTCAGTTGTTTGCTAATGATGGCAGATTCAAGTGAGAAACTGCAGAGGTTGGTTCCAGAGTTTGGGAGAGTGTGTGTGAAAGGAGAAAGTTTAGAATGAATGCTAATAAAAGCAGGGTTATAAGGTTTAACAGTAGAGACAGGTTAGTTGTGTGAGTTTGAGTGGGAGAACTTGGAGGAAGTGAAGTGTCTCATATACCTAGGAGTGGACCTGGCAAGTAATGGAACCAAAGGAACTGAAATGAGTTATAGGTTGGGTGAGGGGGGGAAAGTTCATGGAAGGATTGAGAAATTTGTGGAAAGAGAGGTAATTCAGGAATGTCTGGAAAGAGAAGTCACTATCTGGGAGGGCAGAGAAGGGCATGTTAGGAAGTATAAAAGTCTATGGTGTTGTATGGATATGAGGCATGAGCTATACAGCAGATGAAAATGAATGGAAGAGAATGAATGTGTTGGAAAGTGAAATGTCTGGAAAATATATGGTGTAAGGAGAGTTGATCAAATATGAAATGATAGGGTAAGAGAGAGATGTGGTAATGAGAAGAGTATGGTTGAGAAAACTGAAGAAGTTGTGCTGTTGTGCTGAAATGGTTTGGATATATGGTGAGAATGAGTTAGGTGAGGTTGACTCAGAGGATATATATATCAGAAGGGAGGGGATTAGAAGCAAGAGACCAAATTGGAGATGGAAGGACAGTGAAAAAGGATTAGAGTGGTCAGGTCCTGAACATGCTGGAGGGTGTAAGTTGCACATGAGATTGAGTGAATATGAGTGATGTGGTATAGAGGGGCTGATGTGATGTCAGCAGACTGAACCAGGGCATATGAAATGGCTGGGGAAAATCACAGAAAGGTCTGGGGTGCCTGGATTTGGATAAGAGGCTGTGATTTCAGTGCATTACACGACTTCTTAAGAATGGATATGAGTGAATGAGGCCATTTCTTTGTTCCCGGCACTACCTGGCTAGCATGAAAAACTGCAAACTGGTATGTAAGGAAAAGATAAAGCTTATATGCCTAGTGTGTTGTTATCGGACAACACCTGCTTGAGGTTACATCGGGAGTAAAGTTATCTTTGATAAGGGTTTATCATCACCAGTTGAAGAAACGGAGAACAGTCTTGTTGAAGAACTTTCCACTTCAAAGAAGTCCATCCTGTTCCTGCAGCTAAGTATAGTGCAGACTTGGGCTGTAGGAGCCCCTCAAGAAAGGGTTCTGGGTAACATAAGAACCCTTTCGAAAAGTGTTCGTGGTGTAATTAAAAGTTATTAAAAAGTATGCTGTTGTTCCTGGACTTTTGCAAAGTGGTTGTGTTACAAGTGAGTAGCACCTTCATTTAGGTTGTATCTTTGTTGCTGGATGAAATGGAGTACAGTGTTGACAAGAACCTTCCTGCTCCAGAGGAATCCAATTTTTTTGCTTGTACGAATTGCAGCTTTGAAATTGTGGAAGATTTATGAAAGAGTTACTGGGTTACATAACCTTATCTGTCTATATACTTATTGTGAAATTGTTTAATTTTTCAGGCTTTTTTTTTTTTATTATTAGAATTGTCAATTTTTTTTAACATTGTGTACTACCTCATTCAATATATTTTCCCAAAAAGTTACAGTCTAAAGAAGAATCTTATGAAATTTACCATGCTATAGCTGAAATTTTGTTGTTAGAGCAAGAATACCTTCTATTTCGACTTGCTAAGCAAAAGTAAGGTATTCGGTCCAGTAAAAGTGTTACTTCACTTATAAAACCATTTACAAGAGAAAGAATCAGCAGAGTAAACTATGTGCATGCCTAACGTGCATTGCAATGCATATCGTTTTGCTGCTTTGCATTGTATTGATACATACATGCAACATTTCAAGTTATGTACTTTTTTTACATTTTTCTTACATGTGCTACTACTTTATTGGCTTCTCTTGTTGAAAATGGGTCCATCTGGATAGTTCATTAGAAATTGCTCACACTGCTTCACATTTTCTGTGTATGACCATACCTTGGTTTGTTAAGGGATCTGTAAAAAAAAATTACGTTGGATAATTCCTGATTGCTTTGTTTTTAGTTGTAATATTACTTCAAATTTTGGCAAGATAGTAGATGTGAGCAAATGAAGCCATTCTTTGTTCCTGGTATTACCCGGCTAATCATGGAAAATATTGAATAAGTATGAAAAAGAAAATTTTGTATTTTGTGTAGTTTTTGAAGTTTGGAAAATATGGTCCGGGGGAGTATGCGATATATACATAGCTTTCACCTCATTTTTAATAGCTTATTCCATACAATATCTAATCTCGTGTACAGAATGCAATTTTGGCTCTGGTTTCTCAGGTTTTACCTGAGAATTGTTAAGGGATCATCTTTATGGAAGCTGTTTTATCTGTTACTGACATTCATGCTGGTTTTCCTGACAGCTAGAATGTTTTACCCTACAAAGCAGGTGTGACATGACATTCTAAGAGATGTAATTATTAGGTATTCATCAGTTTCAAAAGATGGTGGTGACTTTTGGTGTTCTATGCAAAATGTGCCTCTGGTTTCGAATGGATGTTTCCAAAAGGATCCTGTTTTCTAAAACTGTACTTTAATTCTTTTAGCTCTGAATATTACTCACCAGCTTTATGTGTTGAAGATTTAATCCAGAGCCATTTCATCAATATGTTTCATTTTATGAATATTCTTAAAAGTTTCAGTTGTATTTCTTTGTGTAAGCCTTTCTAGATGTCAGGTATATGCCTCTGAGGTTGTATTATATGAATATAGCTTTCTTAATGTGTTACAGGAGGAAGATAATTTACTTCCTATCCATCTCACTGACAAATGAAGGCATCATTGAAATAACCAAACACCATATAAAAACAGCTAATTTTACAGAAAAGATGTTTACTTTGTTTTAATTACTGGTCATTTCCAGCAGTTTTATTTTCTACGTTATGCAATTATCTGGTGTCCTTAAAATTACCTGAACTCTAATTTCTGTGATGTCACTGGGAAGGAAAGAGGCATGTACATGTTTCTTTTTGCTCCAGCTTAGGCCATTTTCCTTTGATCTTGCAGATGGTGAGAGTTCAGGTAGCCTGACATAGTTAACCTTTGTGTACCCTTGGAAGTGGTTATCCACCCAGAAAATATCTTCCTAATTAAAGTATTTTTTTTTTTCTTTTAATCATCCTTGTTCTTCATCTTTTTACATTTTCATAATCAATATTTTTCACACAATGACTGGAAGTGGAGAAGTCCTAGTGAATCGGAGTACCTGATAACTGTGCTCTTGTATTCCAAGTGCTGAGCTTCTTGCTTGGTTGCTTTTGTGTATAGTTGTAAAAGACACAAACCTACATTTGCCTGTCAAGTACCTGCAAAAGAAATATGAAATCCACAGTTTTGTTTGACAATCCTTAAAGAACATTTTGAGATTATGTATGACATTTTGTTCCAGTATATTTATTAGTTTGTGAACAGCAACACAAGGAAAATTGTTCTGTCCTGTGGTGACTCAAAACTAGTTTTTCATGTATTATAATGGATTTTTCACTGTTATATTGTAAGTCCCATACTGCTTGATACCCTGCCTTGACGGGTACCACCTATCACATAGAAAAGGTCTTTGTAGGTGCTCAGTGGGTTATAAAGTTTTTAATGGGGCATTTTATATTCTTATGGGAAAACCATTATAGAGAATGAACTAGCATTGTATGTTATTTACCAGGAGTTAGCACTTTTTATGTTTGTATTTGTAGCTTGTAAAACCTTTTGTATTTTGTTTCATGTTTAATGTCTGTGTGTGTTTTACCTAACCATGATATGCCCTCTCTGATGTGTTAGGTATATTCAGGTATATTCAGCTTATTTCATATTCATCTGTCATATACACAAATTTTCTTTTCATAGTCATAAAGGAGGGTGGCATACTCATTATCTTCTCAGATATTTTGGTATGCTGACGTATTCCATACCATTTGATATCAACAACCACAACAGGAATTCCTGAAACATTTTAAAGAATTTTGTGGTTTGTTTTGGGTTTGACATAAGTGAAGCAAGAAGCACTTTATTGCACTGAAAATGTGAAATGAATGAGAGCAGCTTATGTAAGTGTACACATAGGGAGAGTAGAAGGTAGAAAACCAAGAGAGTTATGTGGGGGGGAAAAAAAAAAGCACTGTACTTGTCACTACACTTTAAACAATACACTACACTGTTGTCAATACTCTGAATGCACAGTATAAGTATTTTATCACTACAGCTAACTGTAATGTCACTGCAGTAAACCCCAGTTCTAACAGACTAACTGGGGGAAAAGGGTGGTCTGTTGGAAGCCAAATTCTCTTGCATCCTGAATTTTTCATAGAAACACTTATAAATGAAACATCAATGCATGTAATGGAAACCTGTCATATTCCTTCAAGGCTGTAGATGTACAGGGAGTAGTTACCTGAATCACCTCCTGGTCAGAGTAACTTGCATTAGGCACAAGCTACTCTTCCCACATAAATAACTCTCAGTTTTTCATTTCTTTAGCTGTGCTGAAGTGTTTCCTAGATCTCTAAGCACATGCAACACTGCTAACATTCTTATCTGGTACTATTTAATACAAAAGAAAGGTCTTTGCACTAGTTGTGTGAGAACACAGGCACAGAGGTCTATGTTTTGACCAAGTGGGTGCTTATCTCAGATTAGTGGGCAGACTAAGTTATGTCTTGTTTGGTTTTGAAATTTTAACTTTAGTTATCTTTGTAGGTGTAAAGGCACGAAAGATAACATTGCACCAATACATTAATGCAAATCATTTTAAAACCAAGTGTATGTGATAAGAGAGAACATTAGGGTAAAATAAAGAAAAAATGTAGAGGTTATGAGCAACAGGCTGTAACATGTTTTCATGATGCCTAGTGTCCTGGGCTTAGTTAGAGAATTAATGGACTATTCTGTTACATCCCAAACTCAGTGTAATGGGTCTAGCTCACCAGACTAAATTTTCAATCTAAAAGACTTTTTCAGAAATGTCCATTAGATCCCAAACTTAGTCAAATGGAGTCCAAAGGGTCTATTATGAGCTGTGTTCTGACACATTAAAGTCCATTAGAATGGGGGCTTGCTGTATGCAAGTAATTCTGTTTGACGCCTTGTAACACCATTGCAAACTGTAACATCAACATTTCCATAAGACCACACTTAATACCACTAAATGCACTGTAACAAAACATGCCTTTATACAGTCTACAACCACTACAGATTGTAACAATATACACCACTGCATACCTTCAAACTGCTACATTCTGACAAATTATATACATCTACTTGTAAAAACACTTAAACTAATACACACTTTAACAACACTGTATATACATAGCATCATGATTACACTGAGAACCATTATGCACACTTGCTTCTTGCTTACTTCCAGGAGACTATTCTGTCTTTATAGGGCTCCTTCAGCATTTAAGAAGTCAGCTGTGTCCATCAGGTGGGATCCAAGGCTGTAAAGTATAGTGTTGTTTTGTGCATGTCCATGTGGGGAGAATGCAGGGCAGTTGAACACCAAGTGTGTTTGTTATCTTTTTGTTGTGATAATTGCATCCTGGGCATGAATGGTCTTGGACCATGTTGAATTGGTGTTCGAAATATTGATGGGTTGGATGATGTCCTGAGCATAGATGGGAGAGTGAATGTTTGGAGAGTTTGGTTTTAGAATGGTGTATGTCTGGTGGGGTTGTGTTTAAGACTGAGTTGGGAGGGCAGTTGTTTAGTGCTTGTTGGGTCATTTCAGTGTGTGTGTGTTGTGTTTGTTAGGGATGAGGTGATCTGTAAGTAGAGGTTGCTGAAGTGTGAGGCAGGAATAAGGTTTTTTTATTTCTACTTGGGGTTGATGGTTAGGTATGAAGTGAGTTGGATGGGAGTGGTTAAGCAACTTTGCAAAGAAATGAGTGCTGAGGATGTTGAGGTGAGATTGTATTAGGAGGATCTTTGCTTCATTTTGTAGATGTTGAGTGTTTATGCTTGCTAGGCAGCCAACGGTTGTCTTGTATAGTTTGCAGCTTTGTTATATTTGTTTTTGAGAGAGTGGGTGATTAGGCGGGAGAGGCATAATTTGGGGTGGAGCAGATGAATTGTTTGTAGAGGATGCTAAGGGCTTTTATGCACACTTTACCAACTAAAGGACACACCAGTGTGCACTTCAGAATTGAAAACCTTTACATAACATGCAGTTTAAGACCACTACACTTAGTACCACAGAAGGTATGGACTCTTACCTGAATATGTTTACAGATGTTGAAGAAGACAAGAGGGAAGTGAAAAGCAAAAACCAAACAGGATTGCATCAACTTACATGGGGAACTAAATGGATCTCAAAAGTTGTTCTAGTATATGGTTGATAAAATTCAACCTGAGCAGTGTAAAGTAGTGAGGATGGGACAAAGTTAGAGAAGGCCTCAATATGATTATTATCTAGCAGGAAAGAAGCTCCAGGATCCTGTCTTATCCTTTAGTGCCTCACCCTTAACAGACCACTAGCAGAGGGCAAGTCTAGTGCAGTGTTTGCGGAGGCTCAATGCATCTACCATAGTATTATCCTACCCTCTTATACATATATATATGTATATGGTTTCAGTGCATTACACATGACAGCTAGAGACTGAGTAAGGTGAGTGAATGTGGCCGTTTTGTCTGTCTCCTGGCGCTACCTCGCCGTCGCAGGGGGTGGCGATGCTAATTCCATAACATCAGTGCACATACTACTAAACACCATTATATTTACCATTATATTTATTGGAAGATCACTAGCTGAAGTGCAGTATCCCAAAATACCATTATGTCTGCTGTAACATCAGTAGCCAAACATAATCAAGGAGGTTTCTGGGCTAGTTGATGGATAGTTTACAAAGGTACATTGCAATAAGAGACCAGTGCTTAATAGTTAAAAGAGATTATAAAGTGAGAGAGGTTAATTCTATACTGAGAGATATATTGAAAAGTAGGTAGCACCAGAATTATAAAGATTAGTAATTACTGATTATTTTTGGTTTGGAATTGTAATTACTGATAATTTTTGGTTTGGAAGATCACACAGCAGATAGGGAATAAAAGAAAAAGGTGGAAATACATATTAAAGAAATGCTTGACTCTATTTATCATATGATTTCCATGACAAAAGGAGAAAAACTGGAGTTTATAACCAATATGTAAGGGGGCAATTAATTATGGTTATGTTGACAAAGTCATCATGCCAGGAAGTACTTAGGAAAGCTAAGAACTTATGGCAAGGTGGAATTCAGTAGGATATATCAAATGTGTTAAATCAAAGGAAGAGCAGAGTACAGTCAGAAGACAGAAAGAACTGGAAATGCAACACTTGACATAAGGATGAAACAACCCTGTTAGCACAACAGAGATGGCAGGAGTGTTGGGAGATGGTAATGTCAGACTTAAGTAATGTATTCAGATGTTGATGGATTAAAAATCAGTGGTGCAGAGCTGGAATTCGAGGATTGTGTAAGAGAAGGTGCACCTAATATTGTTGGAGATGTGGAAATTAAGCTTACCAAAGAGATAAGACCTAACCTGTTCTGCCCAGAGGGGGAACATGATAGCAAGGAAGGAAAGAAAAGGTAGGGATCAGGAGGATTAACCCTAATGAAAGATAGCTTTAATTTAAAAAATTGTGGAAGTTGGCCCATTTAGACAATTCATAATGGAAAGAAGTATTTGTAGGGAAGAAGTACAAGGATCCAAAACAAATATACAATGATAATGAAGGAACATTAAGGTTGGACGAGGTAATGAAATACTTGAAGTAATTGGGGATTTTGGTTATAAAGAGATAGGCTGTGGGACTTTTCCTGTTGACAAAGTCAAGGAGACAAGATTTTAGTTTAATCAGGAAAATTTTCTGTACTGCGCCAACATGTCAGAAATCAAACTAGGATGCAGGGACTGATACACCATCATCTTATCTTGCCTTCACACATGCTAGCATGGATGTTGAGAATATGATAAACCAATTGGAAGAAATTATCCGTAATGTTCAAGTTTGACTATGTGGTAAAGGAGGACATTAAAAGAGCAGAAATAAGATGACATAAAGAGGAGATATATACATGCAAGACACACAAACCTCAATAAATTCTATGGTACTGTAGATCAAGAAATGGGAGTTCATTAGCCAGGAACTAGGGCTTTGTAGTGGGAGGTTCTGTGAAATTTACTATGGAGAAGTACAAACATTGATACCTCAAGCCTCAAATTCAGGGGGAATGGTAAGAAAGAGGAAAGAATGGATTAAAGAAAGGTGTCAAAAAACACAGAAGCTTTAAGATTTGCTGTGGTACTCTGACCAGTCAGCATTTACAGGTTATAAGAGCACAAAATGAGTATAGCAATTAAAACAAAATGAAAAGAATACTGTGAGCAAGGTAGAAAATCCAAAACTTTTCCATAAATTCATTAGGAGTCAGATGTCAATTAATTTGTAACTAAGGAATACCTAGGGAACTTTGTAGAGTAAGATGTAAGCACTGGTAAGGAAGTGAATAAGTTTTAAAGTGTTTTCACAGTGGAAGACACTATAGGTCCAACACCAGAGTGGAATGGGGAGGTTATGAAAATTATCGACATATCTGTGAAGGTATTATTAGAGCACTAAAGAGACTTATTATACAGGCCTTATGGTCTTGAAGAACTTTCATCATATGTGCTGAAGATGTGTGGAGATGTACCTGACAAACCTCTTGAATTACTGTTCAAGCCGTCGCATTACTGTCAAGCTGTCGCATGGGAGAGGCGAAGTGCCAAGAGAATGGAAAAGGGGCAAACATTGTACCTATACATAAGAAAGGAGACTGGTAATAGGTGCTTAACTACAAACTGGTCTCTCTAATGAGTGCGGTGTGTAAGGTTCTGGAAAAGATTATTACAAAGTAAGTGGATGATGTTCTATGTGTAATGAGCTGGGCTAAAGCTGCCCTCATCGCAGTACAAAGAATCTCCTGCTGGGGTGTACAAACAATTGGTAGGGTTTACAAAACTTTAATTTACAGTTATCGCTAATCCTACAG
>JAYMFT010418240.1:0-17806 GCA_038088735.1 Panulirus argus | reverse complement strand
ATAATAATAATAATAATAATAATAATAATAATAATAATAATAATAATAATTATTATTATTATTATTATCATTATCATTAACATTACTACATTATTATAATAATAATAATATTATTATTATTATTATCATTATCATTAACATTATTACATTATAATAATAATAATTTTATTATTATCATCTATACATTATCATTATCATTATTATCATTATTATTATTATTATTATTAGTTCATCTGTATCTGCTTCTGTTTGTGTGTGTGTGTGTGTGTGTGTGTATAATGATCAATTTGTACAGTACGGGGAAAGTTCTACACTCAAAGGGCTCCAATCTTTCGAACCTTCTCTACTGCAATACACTTTTTTTTTAAGCTTCTGATGGCTGTCCACATCCACAATTTCATCGGTAAAGTTTATTTCATTCGTCCACGAGTATACTATAACAGTACCTCTTCCCACTTCTCCAAACTCGTCTCTTGGTTAACCTCCTAGAATGGCCTCTCGTTATCCTATCTCTGCAGCTTTTAAAGCTTTGTTTACTCACGACATCATCAAGCTGGTTTGTGGTCTTTAGCTTGCGATCAAGTCACTCCTAACTCTTCTCTCTTCAATTGTAGAAAAACTCATGACAACTAACCTCTCACTGTAACACAGCTCTCTTAATCCTGGTGCTAACTTTGTTGCCCTCCTCTAGACCTTCTCCAGTAGCTCCTTGTGCTTGTATTGGTGCAGTGACCAAATCTGAGAAGCATAGTCTAGTTTTGTCCTAGTTTATTATGATGTGGAAAGTTTGTTCAATATTTTCTTATCCATGTGATCGAATGCAATTCAATTTTTACCAGAAGAAAGTTTTGTCTCCTTTTCAAATCCTCTAAGGTGGGGGATTTGACGACAGGATCGGTACCATTTCAACTCCCAAGTCCCTCTCACGCACAGATTCCTACAGCTTAAATACTGCTTGATAAAAATAAAAGTAGCACCGAGACCTTCTTTCACTTTATCCCGTCCTTAATACTTAGCATTTACTCGGGTTGAGCTTCATTACACGTGTATTACACCAACACTGGCCTTTGCTTAGGTCCCCTTGGAAGCTGATGCACTCCTCATCACTACTCAGTTCACCCGTGTTCTTGGCACCGTCTGCTAACATAACCCAGGTATGAGTCCAGTTCTTCTGGCAAGAAGAGAAATGGTCCCAGGATCGATCCCTGTGGCACACCACAGATGACGTTTCACCCCAGAAGGTTCCTCTGACGTGCGACCTTTTCTCGTTCCTTTCCACTATGATCATTTTCTGTCGCTCAAGTGAGTCTCCTTCTGTTACTCCTACCTCTGGATTCAGCTCCTTTACCAACCTCCTGTGTGGTAAAGCGTTCCATGCCTTCTGGCACTCCATATGAACGCAATCCACCTGACTTTGTTCTGTTAAAGGAGCTCACTCTCTCGTAGAAGTCTGAGAGATCTGTTTGGACATTTACCACCTTTCCCTGAATCTTCCCTCTGCAGGAAGTCATCAATTTGCTTTCTGATTATCTTTTTCCGGCACGTTACGTACGACACTCGTCAGCCCACTTCGTGCTCTCCTTTCCCCCCCCCAAACAAAAAAACAGGCACCACATCTGCCCACCTCCACTCCCTTGGCACTTTTACCTTCCTACAGTGACACCCTGGACAACATCTCAAGTGGCCCGTCAACCGTGTCTGCAAGTTTCTTCAACATACGCGGAGAATCTTCATCAGAACCACGTGTGAGTGTGTGTGTGTGTGTGTGCGTGTGTGTGTGTGTGTGTGTGTGTGTGTGTGTGACTACTCTTTGTGTGTTACGGAAAGAGAGTTTTACACTCGTGTTGCCCCGTCTCTTAACCCTGTACATATGTACCATGCCTTTACTCCTACGTATATATGTACACACACACACACACACACACACAAACCCCAGCCTGAGCAAGGTGTGTGTGTGTGCATGCGCGCGTTCTCTCTCGGAGGGCTAATATTTTTCGGTGTTTTAATCCTTTAAGGTTTAATCAAACTCCTTAAACACCATTATAAACAGCTTCCTCTGGTTACCTTTGAAATAAAAGCATTTCTCTGTATAGTTACGTTCACCCATAAGTTTAAATTCTCAAATGAAAGTTTTCTTTAATAGTTTCTCTCGTTGTTTACAGCGGTGTGTGTGGGAGTTCGTAAACATCCCACCAATCAGTCTTTATATTACTTTCTGTACAATTTTGATTTCCTTTAATGCTATGTGGAAATTCTAAAGCAATAAAAGCTCATGGTTATTCAGCTCTTTTTGGCATGAAGAAAAAATATGTATCGAAAATCTTTAATCATAGAATGAAGCGTTCTTTCAAATTCTTTCTCTCATACTACTGTTGCTTCCAGTGTTATCATATAATACACACCAGACACTTTTCTGTCCACTGGTTCCGTTTGATAACGTCGAAGTCTAGGGAAATCTGTTGAGGGTAACAGGCCATAAACCACTGCAGCAGAGCCAACAACACGTCCAAGGGAACGCGCCAACTCCATGTTCTTCGGGCACCAAAAATTTGACAGAATCTGTCGCGATGTTTTGGTTTACTCATGTCGATGTCTTGTACCCACTGTACGGTCTGGGTTTGCCTCCACCTACCCCGTAGCCATGTACTCTTCACCCATACTAATACTGAAATGCTTTGTCTGCGTATATCTGGAGAGCAAATATTCAAAAACTCAAAAAATGTATGAAAAAATTCTGATTCAATCGGTGAATCAACCTAGAAATCAAGATAGTAAAAGCATAGTTCAAGATATATTAAGCTGGCCAATAGGGAGGAAGGACTACGAAATAATTCATACTTCAACGAGTTTACAGAGTGAATAAGAATGTTTAAGACATTCAACACTAATGGCTACCATTCTGACCCAATGTACACATCATTAGTGTGGTAATACCCTGACGGTTTGATGCTTCAATACGTGACCAATATAATCAGTTACCCTAGACAATAGCTGACCCCTCCACAGTCATATCTTCAGCTGCTTTGACCTCCGGGTAGTCCGGGCGGCAACTGCCTCTATACACTAAGAATGGACAGGATTTCCCAGTGAGGCGGACGTTAACTTGGTTCAGTTTATCGCCGCGAAAATCCAACCACTTCCTGTTTCCCTTCGACAACTACACTCAAGAGTCACCCATTTCCTTGGCATCAGCGTCACATTTAATCTACACAATACGGCAGATCGACCGCTCTAAGAAACTGGGTGATCCTATTCAGCTTCCATGGGCTCTTCACTTCGCCTTGTTGGGTGATGTCAGAACGCAATAATATTCAGTTCATGAAACGGCTGAAATCTCCGAGGCTATACTCCCTGGAGCGCTGACGGGAGAGGTATAACATCATCTACACCTGGAAAATCCTACGAGGTATGGTTCCCAAAGTACATTTGGAAATTACATCCAAACTGGCATGACAGGCATGGAAGACTTTCTGGAATACTACCTCCGAATTTCAAAGTTGCGATACGCGCAAAGAGAGAAAACCTTAGACATCCGGGGCCCAAGACTCTTCAACACCTTTGCCATCTACCACCAGAAACAGCTTGGGATGCACGGTAGAGAAGGTCAAGAGTGCACTGGACTAGTACCTGCAGAGTGTACCAGACCAGCCAGGCTGTGGGGGGCTACGTGGGCCTGTGGGCTGCTCTGGCTTCCAACAGCTTGGTAGACCAATGCCCTAATCCAGCATCCTAGTCCAAGCCTGGGCTCTGAAGGGGAAAAGACCCCTAAAGACCCCACGAGGTATTCAACATAGTCCCTACCGTTAGCTACAACGCCTGACATCACTGCGTGACGTGATTTAAATGTGGCCGTTGGCCTGTTACGAGTAAGCCCTTGTGATGTCTGTTTCCTTACCTACACCGCTTAGCCTTGGAACTCGTTACCTTCACATGTTTTTAAAAAGAGCCAAGATTTGCCTCTCCTACCAAAAAAGCCTTATATTTTTTACTTCCCCAAGAAAAAAATAAATCTTACAGTTCTTTTCTTCTCCTTCATTCTTTTACCATTTCTTTCCTTATGTTTCACATAAGACCTTGGTTCGATGAGAACATTTCTTCGTTACTGGAGCCTCTGACAGACGTAACCGACCAATGAATGATGCATGGCATTATGTTCACAGGAGTCAACCTTATGAAGATACTGATGACTACTGTGCAACATGTGACCTGCCAGAGAGACCAGAGCAACACACATCCAAACTAGGTAGGTGCACGTCATGGCTACGCATCAGACCTCCGTCAACAACCAAATACTTTACGGCCTACTGAATAATGCATGCGGCAATAAAAACACTAGGGATATAACAACAGGAGAGAGGATCAAGCAGTCTGTCTTTACACACAAACATTGCATCATATTTACGATAGTAAGGGATGGAATAGGGCTGTTCATGTACCGGTCTGCTTGAACTAGAATGGCCTCGTATGCGTTCGTAGTGCCAAACTGCAACTAGGGGACGAGGGATCTCTGGTAACGGTGGCGAACTGGCGCAGAGGATCCTTCCAGATAAGGTCTTAAAGTGATGGTTAACAGAGGAGTTGGGAGAATCAATGTGTTTCGTGACCTCCTGATTTCACGTGACGTACGAGGGACCCAGGATGATCTCGCGTGCCTCTCTTCTGCACCTTGCTTATCAGCCTCTGTTGTGTGGTGGATGGGGAGGAAGACCAGGCAGGGAAAGGCGTCAGTGAGTCTGTGGAAGGATGGAAGCCGTGTATCTGTTCTTGAGTTCGGGTGCGGGCGAGTGCACGTGAAACCATAGGAAGGATACAGAATGTCTGAGGAGGCAGCAACAGCAGCAGCAGCAGGAAGCCATACACCCCACCTCACGTCCCCTCTAGTACGGGGCACAGCGGCTGCTCTCCGACCTCGGCCAACTGCACGCAAAGACTATCAGCCAGACCGCTGGAAGCGTTACCTCATGTCACAGCCAGTCAAGTCAGGTCAGTCGTGCAGCTGCCCACCGCGGGAGCCACTTCAGCGAATACACAAATCACTAACAACTGCCTGCGAAGCAAAAGAAATTACTGGATGATGTTCCAGACAAGTTGTTTTTGCCTCCTGGAAAAGAGGAGGAGCGGCGAGCCGCAGCAGTTCAGGTCATCCTCCTCCTCCTCCTCCTCCTCCTCTTTTAGCAACGGTCGAGAACTATTCTTAATTCTCCCGTTTGCCACGCACGCCCACGCTCGAGTCCCGTTAGCCACTCCTGTTGCCAAAGAGGTCGTCGAAGGTCAAGACATATACGTACATTACACCTGACGCAACACACAGATCGTTAGGGCTACTTGAGGCGAGGGAGGATGAGACCACCCCGGTGAGAGGAATACGTCAGAGTTATTACCTTCCTCTCTCTCTCTCTCCCCACACACACACAGACACACACAAACGTCGATGGACCAAGGTTCCCCATACTTTCCCAGGAACACCAGAAGAGCCTCGCTCGGCGTTATACACCGACAGATCACAATAGCCACCTATGGAATCTTCGCCTATAAATCAGTGACGTACATCCCCCCCTAAACACACACACACACACACACACACCCGCCCCAATGCTGGTGGTGACAGAAGACGTATAATTTATCTGACAGGTGTTCCCTCGGGGAGGAGAGATAATTCCATCATCTTCTACCGTTCTCTCCTACAATGCGAATCTCACGGGATATACTCCAGGGCAGGGTGGCGCAAGATCTTTCTTTCCCCGTCGCGTCAGACTCTCTCTCCTCCGTCAGGGGTGCATGTAAGTAGGTGGTCTTCCCAAGTGACGGGGCCTTCGCCGGCCAGGGTCACCTCTCTTCCTGTCGCTTCTCCTGTCGCAGAGTCCTCGTCTGTCCACCTCATGATGAACCTCCTTTACTCCCCTGAGCACGACGACCGAGCACTCAACACCCCTCTCTCCCCTCCCCCCGGAGTACATAGTGCTCAAGGGGGTCATCAAGTCGCCGTATACTGAAAGGCGCTAGCTAAGTCGTCTTCCTGTAGACACCGAGGAGTCGTCGTCGACGTCGTACTCAAGGCTTACCTGGTCGTAGTGATGAAGAGGTTAGGTCGTCGCGACTAATGGGTTAAAATGAAGAAAAAGTCATCGAGCTGGAGAGAGAGAGAGAGAGAGAGAGAGAGAGAGAGAGAGAGAGAGAGAGAGAGAGAGACGTTACGGGCGACATAAAATCCTTTTCTTTATACAGAGGTGTGGATTGCAGGGAGCAGTGGCAAGCTAAGCACCCCATGGGACAGGTTTCGGTACATTACACATGACAGCTAAGAGACTGAGTGTGAGCCGATGTGCCCTTCATTGGTCCGCTTCCTGGCGCTACCTCGCTGACGCAGTGGGTGGCGATGCTGTTCTCTGTGGGGCGGGGTGACGCCGGGAATGGACGAAGGAGAGTAAGTACAAATATGTACGTTTATACATGTATATGTATGTATATATGTATATGTTGTTACGTACAATTATGTTTAAGTACGTGTATGTGCATGCATGTATATATGTGTGTATATGAGTACATGGGTCCTTTCTTTCGTCTGTTTCCTGGCGCTACCTCGTTGACGCGGGAAACGGCGATCAAGCATATTAATAATTACAATAAATAAATAAATAAATAAATATATATATATATTATATATGATGGATATAAGAATACAAGATTAGCGTATAATCCTTCCACTAGCGTCTCTATATTACCTCGCGAGTCCATTCTCCAAGCGGATCTGATCGAGGCAGAGGAGAGCGAGTGTGGTCACGGCCAAATATCCCGCCGGTATCGGGCGACATATAAATTCCGATCACACACAGCAAGACGGGACGGCGGGGAGTATCGGGTTACCGCCCGGCGTACCGGGAATGGACCGGCGTGGGTCCTTACGCTGGGCGAGACCCGACCCAGCCCAACCCAGACGAGGGTGCCAAGCCCACGAAGACGACGATAACAACGCCTGCCCCTGCCCCCTTATGCCCTTCCTTACCCTTGTCATTCGCCGGATGACAGAGACGTGACATAATGATGTACCTGTCGCCAACAGGCTCTATAGCTGAACGTGCGTAGGTCCTCTGCGTGCTCACGCACCAGCTGACCGCGGAAATGCAAATTCTACAAGAAAGCCCGTCACAGCAGTGACCTCCCGAGCTGACCGCATGTTCGCGCTCCATGCGTCCAACTCGGACCCAGAGGCCCGCGATGACAGACCACCAGGACCATGCGGGCTTTATGACCATCGCTGATCGTTAGTACCTCGCCTTGGGCTGCCCTCTCTGCGTACACCAGGACGACCACAGACCCAGTGCCCCTCTGCGTATACTAGGACGACCACAGACCCAGTGCCCCTGTGCATATAATAGGACGACCACAGACCCAGTGCCCCTCTGCTTACACCAGGACGATCACAGACCCAGTGCCCCTCTGCGTATACCAGGACGACCACAGACCCAGTGCCCCTCTGCGTATACCAGGACGACCACAGACCCAGTGCCTCTCTGCGTATTGTAGGACGATCACCAGACCCAGTGCCCCAGATGCCTGCAGCAGGACTGCCCACCCCGAGTACCTTACTGCAGGACGCTTGCACTCACTACCCTTGAGCCGTGCATGCAACACATACACACACACACACACACACACACACACACACACACACACGATCGCCCCCCCCCCCCATCGCATCACGACCCAGGTGTGACTGGCCAGCACCGACTCCCTAATCCCACGGGGGCCCCTCCAGCCTTGAGCCCTGCCCTCGCTCCCAATCGCCCCAAACCAAAGGGCATGATCTCTTGAGGGGCGTAATTATACCTTCAGCGGACAGACAGCCCCCATTTGTTACGTTGGCCGTGCTGGTCGACGTGCTCCAAGCGAGCGGGTCGGACGAACCTGGACTTTTTGAAGCGATGCGGAAGGGTTTCAGGGTTCAGTACTTGCGGACGCCCCGGACCCGAGACATTGAGCGAAGCGTTTGAGGGTTCTGCCTCCTCGAGGCGAGAGCGTGAGTGAAACAGTGAAGGTTCAGCCCCCCGCCCCTAGCTTCGAAGCGGGAAAGTGAATGAAGCAGTGAAGATTCGGTCGTGAGGGACTCTGGGAAGCTTCAGACTCGAGAAACTGGACGAAGCAGTGAGGGTAATTCGGCCCACAGACCCGAGTATGCGAGCCGAGTCAGCTGGGGACCAAGATACCCGCTGGGGACAGCACTCCGAAGACGTCTGTACTTAGTATTCCAGTGATTCAAGTCTGGCCTGACCCACATTCGAGAGGCTTCAACAGCCTTGCATTTCGACCAAGAAAGTCCCGTACAAGAAAACATGGCTACGGACCAAAATTCTGAATCTGAATCTAAACTCTTTATTTGTCAGTTGTGTATAGAGACAAAGCATTTTAATGGCAGTATGGAGGTAAGTATAGAGTATACACTGGGTACATCATCACCACAGGATGGTGACGGATGAGCCCGAGCGTCCTTGACCCGTCAGCTGTGGGAGGGGATGGTATTAATGGCATTTGCGTCACGCAGAGGAAGCTACAGACGAGGTTCCTTCGCAATCTCCTGTATCGGCCACCAGGCACCCCTGTCCAAATCTTCTCCTCCCCCCTCTCCCCTTCACACACACACACACACACAGGGGCAAGCTAAGCATTAAGCTGCCGGAGGTGACACCTCACAACGAGCAGGATGACGCACAACCGTAGTTGTAACCATAGCAAGCGAGGGTCGAGGAAGCAGAGGAGGAGGCAGAGGGAGCGACTGACTGCTTCGAATGACGGTAAAATTACTCTGTCGTTGGAGCAACGTCTCCTAACGTTGCTCTACAAAGCCTTGCCTCTGACAAGAGACCTGACTTGGTGGGGAAATCATTTTCATGGCCAACAGCACAAACCTGATCCACTGAAATAACCTCACAAATCAACTGGTATTTACGTCGCGTGGCCAAAAGAAGACACAGGTCGGGCACCAGACAGGTAAACGACAACTGACTCTCACAATGGAAAAGGTTTACCCACTTTTGACTTCCACCCCAGTCAACAATCCTTAATGATTCTCCAGAACTGGACATGGCGGTCACGCCCATACAATTAATGCTATCGGCGAGGTCGACCTATCTTGCCTCACTGAGGGGCAGGGAGTCATCCCAGTGTCTTTCGGACACCGAGACGAGTCTGCGGCTGGCAAATCCCACAGTGGGACTTGTGGTTCAAAACCTCCGACAAATATGACCATGGCGTTATAGCACGTGAAATGCGAAAGATAGGAAAAACTGGAAGACTGGATATACAACTTCTTAACTAATAGATCACGACACGTGGTTGTAAAAGATGCCATCTGCAGTGCCTCCGCATTTCTAAAAAAGCTCAGTCCCCCAAGGAGCTGTATTTGCACCTCTCCTGTTTCTCATTCTTGTATCCGACACTGATGCAAACACGAGCCACGGTTCAATATCATCATTTGCTGGCGATACAAGAATAAGTGTGAAAATCACATCGGTAGATGATGCGGAAGGGCTGCAATGAAATGTATATGAAGTCTTTAAAAAAATATCATCACTAAATCATCGCCACCCTCAGCAGTAGCTGCAAGGCTGCACGTCCTGGGACCCAAGGGAGCAGACAGAAGACACGGTCGTACCCCTGAGGCTGTGTCCCTGGACGACCGTGACCACCATCCCGGTCCCGGGATTGTCTCCCCACTCCCTCTCTCTCTCTCCAACGCTATAACCTCTCCTCCCTCAACTGCATCATCCAACACCACCAAACATCCACTACCTTATCATTCTCTCCAACCCTCCTCCTCCACCACCGTCTGTCCTACACAGTCACTATCCTCCGTCCTCAGGCTGTCCTATCCGTCTGTTCCTTCCTCCCCCTCCCCTCGTGCTCTCAGCCTCAAAAGGCCTGGCCCCTTCCACCAGGAGCCGCGCCTATCCCACACATACTCCTGCCACCATCTACGTCCCTATTCCCTTTGGGTCCGTCGCGTTCCCTGGCCGTCCACGTCAAGGGACATGGGAGTGGGGGTCAGGTCAGGGTGACGCTGGTGGGAGGCGTGGAAGAGGGGAGGATACTGGAGGTATATGGGAGGGGAGACAAGAGATATGTGGGAGAGGGTATCAAAAACAGCAGAGGAAAGGATGGAGCTGGTTACATCGACACAGGACCAAGGCTGTTTACATCAGGAGGGTCAGCCAGCCACCCATCCAACCAGCTAGCTATCAACCCAGCCAGCGAAACAACCAACTGGCTATCAACCCAACCAGCGAACCAACCAGCTGGCTATCAACCCAACCAGCGAACCAACCAGCTGGCTATCAACCCAGCCAGCGAACCAACCAGCTGGCTATCAACCCAGCCAGCGAGCCAACCAGCTGGCTATAAACCCAGCCAGAGAACCAACCAGCTGGCTATCAACCCAGCCAGAGAACCAACCAGCTGGCTATCAACCCAGCCAGCGAACCAACCAGCTGGCTATCAACCCAGCCAGAGAACCAACCAGCTGGCTATCAACCCAGCCAGCGAGCCAACCAGCTGGCTATCAACCCAGCCAGCGAGCCAACCAGCTGGCTATCAACCCAGCCAGCGAACCAACCAGCTGGCTATCAACTCCACCAGCCACAAGTCGGGGTTTACATGAGTGCCCGCACCTCCGCCGTCCCACACAGTAAACAGGAATCATTCTCTGGAGTCCTTAATTAAGGACTCCAGAGAATGATGTTGACGTAAACCCTTAACCTCAGAGACCCACTGCCTCCGCCGGTACACCTGCCGACCGGGTTTACAGTAAACTGGTGAACCACTGCCTCGGCCGGTACACCTTCCAACGCCTAGGTCTACTGTAGACTGACGAACCACTGCTTCCCTCGGTATGGTCAGGTCAAAGGGCAGGCCATCATACTCAGAGGTCGCAACGTCTTGCTCAAGGGTCGTACCGTCGTGCTCAAGGGTCGTACCGTCGTGCTCAAGGGTCGTACCGTCGTGCTCAGGGGTCGTACCGCCGTGCTCAAGGGTCGTACCGTCGTGCTCAAGGGTCGTACCGTCGTGCTCTGGGCTCACCCGTCGAACGCTTCGACGCTGCATTACCAGGCTGGGCGGCTCGCCCCTGCCAAGACCCGGTCCTTCCGCTACATTGAACGCGAACTCGAAATCTCTTTCCTATAAACGCCCCCACACACGCCACTGATAATCCCCCTCCCAACGCCCTGATAACTGTGGGGAGCAAACCTGACCCCCTGCTAAACCACGGCAGGAGACGTGTGCTTGTGTGTGTGTGTTTGTGTGACCATCGCCGCTGACGCTCTCCGTCCCTTTCCAGCAAACGATCGTTTAGCTGAGTAAAGACGCGACAGGTGAGAGTCTTAACCACACTGAATGATTTTCAGAAGACGTAAGGGAATTGCTGTATGTTCGTAAGCTGGAGAGGATGCCCCATGGGTGAGGTTTAGGGGGGATACGTGATTAACTTCTTCCGTTTGACAAACAGTCGCCTCTCGTGGTAGAAAGAAGAGCGAGGGATGTACAGATCAGGGGTGCTGAAGAACCAGTGGAAGCACGAGTCCAACTCCTTCTTAACAAACTCAGCAACATTGTGTCGTCTCTTCAACACTGACGGTGTGAAAATCAGTAAATCTATCTCGAAATAATTTTTTTTCTTTTTCTGTCTGATTTTTTTCTTTTTTCTTTTGCCTTTTTAGTGCAAATGTTAGCCATGGGGGCGAGGACCATATCATTACAGCGACTTAGGTTAATATGGCTGTCCAGAGCCGATGCAAAGGTTGCTTTTATTTGTATATGATGCTCTTTCACTGATTCCATATAAATCAATAGGAGTTATATACAGTTGTTACGTAAACATTGAAAAAAAAAAAACTTTAAACTTAAGAGTGAATTATTTCAAATAGAGAAAACTAACGAAGAGAACATTTCGCGAGGAAGTGATGCCTCTCCTCCCGACCACTACTGTTTAAGAGATACATCTCTCTCCTGCTGTCTCTCAAGCCTGTCAACCCAATGTTATTCTTACTTCGTTACCCAGGCTTTCCGTGGCCAAGCGGTTTGTCTGAACTGTTCGTGACCAAACTGTCTGTCCACACTGTTCATGGCCAAGTTCTGTGTACGAATAGTCCGTGGCCAAGATGCCCCTCTGTAAACTGTCTGTGGTCAAGATGCCCCTCTATAAACTGTCTGTGGCCAAGATGCCCCTCTATAAACTGTCCGTGGCCAAGATGCCCCTCTATAAACTGTCTGTGGCCAAGATGCCCCTCTATAAACTGCTTTTGGCCAAGATGCCCCTCCATAAACTGTCTGTGGCCAAGATGCCCCTCTATAAACTGTCTGTGGCCAAGATGCCCCTCTATAAACTGTCCGTGGCCAAGATGCCCCTCAATAAACTGTCCGTGGCCAAGATGCCCTTCAATAAACTGTCCGTGGCCAAGATGCCCCTCAATAAACTGTCTGTGGCCAAGATGCCCCTCCATAAACCGTCCGTGGCCAAGATGCCCCTCTCTCTCCCTTCACCCCCTCATCACTCCTCACGACTTTCTTTCTCTAGATCTCGTCTCTTCTTCTCATGAAGTCTCTCCCTTCCTATTCTTCTCTTACTGTCTTCCCATTCATCTGCTTCCTTTCCCTTCTCAATCATCCCTTCGTCCGCCCTTCCCATCCACTTCCCTCCTCCTCCTCCTCCTCCCCATCCATCCATCTATCCTCCCCCCACTCTGTATGAGTCTCACACACTCCCCCTCTCATCAACCGAACCGTTACGAATCACGCACGAATCTCCTCCTCGGCTCGAGTCATCAGAACAAAGTGTTGCTCAGTCAACGATTATTTTTCCCTCTTACAGTCCCGTGGAAATGAATGATGAATGATGAACAGGTGGATGAAGATGGCCCGCCTTCTCTTACGCCACGATGACTCGTGAATAATAACCATCACTCGGTATCCGGACGCTGGTTACTTTATTAGGCCCTCCAGCTAAACCGAATCACATTTCGACATCCGACTCCAGACGTGCGACTGGAGAGGCAATATGTCGACCTAAGCGGTTTGCGAGTCGACCCAAAGAGGATGTATGTCGACTTAATACATATACTTCGACCTACTACTGATGTATGTCGAGCTGGAAACAGATGTATGTCGGCCTAAAACACACATGTCGACTTATAACAGATGTATGTCGACCTGAAACACATGCATGTCAACCTAAAACATATGTCGAGATGTATGTTGACCTAAAACAGACGTATGTCGCCTTAAAACAGATGCATTTCGACCTAAACAGAGGCCTATCGAACTAAAATAATGAATTACGTTTACAAAAATATAAATATTGTACAAATTGAAAACATTCCTAATTCAATAAACTCCAGTGACTGGTATGTTACAGAATGTAAGGTAAAAAAGCATAAAAATGAGTATTAAAAACCCAGAGAGTAAGCCAAGTCCAACTGTTTAAGGTACACTTAAACTCAAAATGTCACTCTTACGATAAACTAATGATAAGTCATTATTTTTCTTACCTTCAAACGCAATAATAAATCAGTAAAGAATGTACCCTTGAAGATTTCATCTTTTTTCTTTTTTTCCATACCATCCTCCACCCTATTATCCCTGAATTACTGGGAAGGAAAGAGAGGATGCCAAGGACCCAAATATCGCGATGAACAACACTAGCGTGGCGATGAACAACACTAGCGTGGCGATGAACAACACTAGCGAGGTGATGAACAACTGTAGTCTGGGGGTGAACGACAGAGCCCCAGAGGTCGTCTCAGTGATCAACTAGGAACATACACAGTACGAGAACAAACACGTAATCGAACAATCATCAGATTATGAAGACCGAATTATAAACTAGACTCGTGTGATCAACTGAACAGACAAAACATGACGTACAATTTTCGAGGAAAGATCTATCATGGGCCTATCATCTCTTTACCTCGATTCCCTTTAACAATGTGATTAAAGAAGACTTGATTATAGCTTTCAGAACCAATAAATCCCCCAGAAAGCATAATCCGTACAGTCCCTCAGAGACCGCATTCTGTCCTGCCCTCACAACACATGATTTGCACCTAATCCTCATAGTCTATAATCTGCACCATCCTTCTGAACCTATATAGTCTGTTCCATCCCCAAGAATCCATTATTCGTATAATTCCTCAGAACCCATAAAACGCATCATCCCTCAGAACCTAAAATCTTTACCATCCTTCAGAACCCATGTTTCGCACCATTCCTCAGAACCCATAATCTGCAACATCCCATAGAACCCATAATCCTCACACTTCCGCAAAGCATACACACACACAAACGCAAATAATCTCTAATATCACGAGTGTAGGAAGAACCGTTTACAAGACCATGGAAGAGTAAATGATTGGTTCACGATATCCAAAGTGGTTCATGATATCCAAAGTGGTATATGATATCAAAAATACCATAATAAACCATGAACAGAGTCGTCTTGTGTTGGACAAGGGGAGAGATATAATGGCAGTGTCTCTCTAAGACCATTTGTTGGGTCCATCTCTTACCCACACAGACCATGACCTTCCTGCCTGGGGCTAATTACCTCTAGTGAGGTTATCAACAGTATAGCGATAGTTACTGTGTCCTGCGGTGACCATCTGTAGTTACGGATGTCTCGGTGAGTGGATGAAACCTAGAAAAGTACAGAAACACCAACATCCTTGACAGAAGGTCCTAGGAAGCGCAGGATACGGTCGAGAATGGTAGGGAATGTCCTTCATAGGACGCAGGGCGAACGGTTCGACTCAACCCATGAGGCGTGGCTGGTGAGGAACGTCTCCATTTGGACCTGAGAGAGAGAGAGAGAGAGAGAGAGAGAGAGAGAGAGAGTGTAAAGGGACGGGGGGAAAGCCCCCTGAAGGATCTGACAGGGCGGGGAGGCTCCCCGGCCCTGAGAGAGGGAGACTGACTACTCCTCTGCCATCCCAGAGCGGAGAGGGTGGAGGAAGCCCCTCATCCCGGCTCAGCCGTCTTCCATCACCTCCACTCAGGCTCTGAACAGTGATCTTCTCTCCCGCGAACCTCTGTTCCTCGCGGATAATGGATGGAGTCTCCCGCCCAAGTGTATTTTTCACATTTTCTTTTCCTTGCCGTCAAGACATTCGGAATTTTCTTCCGACGCGAGTAACACAGAAAACGGAGGACTTTTTCCCGGTGATAACAATGAGACGAGTGGGTTTGAGAGATGATATAACAGATCTGTAAACTGGGCAAATATAACTTTGTTTTACTGTTCTGAATTTTCATGAACTGAAAAATTTGCAGGTCAGTAACAATATTTAATGCTATTACCCATCATGATCATTTTTCTCCTTATATATTCGAGAGGGAACAGCCAAAAAGCACCAATGTGACATTCGGTTAAAAATTCTCACAATATTCATATTTGAGCCACGTAACGATCGAAAATGACAGTGTAGAGATATTTTAGTGGGGAAAGAAATACTTCAAAAAATCATGCACTACACAGAACTCATTCAGTCTTATCTATCGTACTGTCATGATGCCAGGAAAAGAGTGGTGACGTCGAGCACTTTCTCGCCCACCTTACCCTGCTCTCGCGTGGAATGCAGCCTTGATCAAAGCTGCAGGAGCCCCATGAAAGGGATCCTAGGGTTACATAATAACAGGACTGTAAGATTTTTACCACAGTCCCTGAGGGAGGGCGCGGTAGTGCCAATAATGGTCTGCATGCAGAACAAATGTTCATGATTGTGAACAACTAAGATAGTGACATTCTTCATATCAGTAGAGAATTTTAAAATATTTTCGGAAGAATACCTGTGTAATAAAGGATGCGAGTGTACTTGCGGTTTACTAATGTAACTGTCCATCCGTCATACTGTCTCTCAGTAAAGACTCCCAGGTACTTTACTTCTCAGAGAACACATAATCACCCCACGCCGAGATAATAAGTAGGGTTCTCATACGGGCCTGCGGTAGGAGCTGGCTCGTTCCGGCTACATATAAGGGCTGAGTTACTGATTCCAAGTTTCTAATCCGTTTTTCTACGCACCTCGCAAATCGACAGACTGAAGAAACTTTGAGTCTCTGATGTTATTAAGACTTCTGGTACTTCAATGATATTTCGTAAAATATGTTATGTCAGAATCATCAGACAGAAACGCTTGAGTCAACGATGGAAAAAAAAATTACCTTAGAATGACATTCTCTATGATATTTCATTAACAGACTCCCCGTCGTAAATGTCAGGCAGCGCCTAGGGAGCACGGGTGACTGTTGTATTAATTACTTTCCCCGTAACTTCTGCCCTACGTCTTGTGTGTCTCAAGTACATAAGTAAAGATTTTCAGTTTTCAAGTTTTCTTATTTTTCACATATCATCAGAATTAATCCCAGATGAGCATTCACGCACACACAAACAGAACTGCGGAACAAATTGTTAAGCCGAATATAGGAAAATATATATTCTAGATGTGAAGGTATAAATTTTTCTCTCTTATGTAACGATTTTCGATAACATTTTCGAAACAAAAAAAGTCATATGACATTTACAGACTCGGGGAATCGGATCCTCTCTCTATAAATAACCAAAACAAGGTCACTTTATATATAACACGAAGCATCTCTTCCCACATAAAAAATGTATTTATACAGTTGTCAAATTCTAAAACGCCAGTTTAAAAATACTGACAAAAAAATATATATATATATTTAACCTCTTATAAATGCCTTTATTATCTACCAAAACAATGCACAAAATCTGCGGTTATATAAATGTATGTCATTCCCAGGACTGTCATTCTCCACTGTTGTTCGTTGTATTCCATGGTATCATTTTACAAGACTCCATAAATATGAAGGGTTAAGACTGAACCTCCATCGTAGAATGTTTTACGAGTGTATTATGTAACAGATTTTATACTTCGTATATATATATATATATATATATATATATATATATATATGTGTGTGTGTGTGTGTGTGTATCAATCACTGAAATTCACTCAGCCTAGCCACGTAAGGTGGGAAATGTTTATACCTAAGGGTCAGCTGATGAGCATGTTCCTATTCCTTCAAACACTACAACCCGACACCTAACGACCATACACATCAGCTTAATGGTGATTATCTGGTGTGCATGCGTGTCTGGCTACCGGCGATTATCCGGCGCGTGAGAGTGTAGTTAACGGTTATTAAACTCAGACAGAGCGAGTTTCAATAGAACAATCAATGCCGATGAGACGCGGACATAAATCCTGCACAGTAAATCTTAATTGTGATAAAGAGTTTTATCGAAGCACTTGGAAAAAGTTTAAACTATTTTTCGCTCTATAGTCGTTACGTTTATTTTGCTTCTAATATTAAACTTTTATCTAATTTACATAGATACTTTACACATTCATCACTTTTTCGCGTTGCCGGGGTGCATCTGTTATGACTGGCATGTCGATAGGCCTAAAACCACAACACATTTTCATTTACCTGTGTATGTGTCAGTCATTGTATTTTAGTGTTGCTGCGTGTAGTGGTGACTGGATGCCTTTTTGCATCATCGGAGGAGCTGGAATATAAGACAAATGTCCTCAAAGTGTTGATATCGAGTGGTATTATTGGTTAATATCCACCACAGCTTTCCAGGAAATCTCAGGAAAAGCAAGTTATGAATTATATGTATATGCGTACCCGCACGCACGTGCACAGGGCCGGGAGTATGGTTTTGTCAATACATAACTCGTGTATATATATATATATATATATATATATATATATATATATATATATATATATGACACAT
>JAYMFT010418229.1:0-17807 GCA_038088735.1 Panulirus argus | reverse complement strand
CGCCTTAGACCACTCGGCCATCCTGACACAGAGTTTCTCCAGCGTGGGACTCGAACCCACGATCCTGAGATCAATAGGCTAGTGGTCTGTAGATTGAGCCAGCCACGTGTGTGGTAGTAGTGGTAGGTGGCGGTGGCAGTGGTGATAGTTAAGGTTTATATGAGCACAGACGCCCAGAAAAGGTCCTTAGTAGCCCCTTCGGTGGGGTGAAAAGGGGCACATCTCTCGTCTGGATTCAGACGTATGTTTCTGGAACAAGAGAACGAAGAAGGTCTTGTTAATAGAGGGCCAAGGTAGCGAACCTCACTTTTCCCGCACCTCGAACCTCAGTTACTGGGTTCTCTACAATACAGACCCGGGCCATCCTCGGGTCCTCAGCTCGGTCAGTGTAGCGGAGACAGAGAGAGACAGAGAGAGTAAGAGTAGGAGGAGGAGTAGCCCCGCGGGTGTTCCAGTAACTCAAGAAACCCACTCGGACGGACCTCTGGGCCCAAAGGTGAAACAGCTTCGTGGGAAAGAGTCGAGTCTCGGAATTCTGCGCAGACCACTGGTATTTCCGGAATACTTCTTATGAACAGTTGTAATGACAGTACGTTCGTACGGCTCTGGGTGAGGTGCCTTGGGGACTGGCAGAAGGAGTTTGATTCGTCTCCTTATATAAAGACAAGAGGGAAAAAGGGTGAATGCTCGAATATCAGAAGTATAAGTTTGCATACTCCTGTTAAAGCGTATGGGTAAGCGGTGATTGAGAGGATGGTGACATTCATAGAGCGATCTGATTGGCGAGGAGCAGTGTGGGGACAAAGGATGTGTAGATCAAGTGTTTGGTTTGAAAATATATATGAAAAGAGATACTTGAAGAACGAGAGTAAATTGTATGAGGCATTTATGGATAAGGAGGAAGTGCGTGATAATGTTGACAGAGGGGGCTTCATGGAAAGTGCTACAAATACATACGGGGTGCATGGAGAACTGAAAAATGCAGTGAAATGTTTTTACAGGAGAATAAGGCTTGTGGCTATCAGCAAAGACACGAGAAGGTAAAGAGGACTCCACACACTGAAAAGATCTGGAAAGGTCCATTTCTGTTTATCAGTTGTTCAGTTTTTTTTTTTTTTTCAGTTTCATTACTTTATTCCTTGACAGAGGAATCGGGATCCTAGTGCTGTCACTAGGTACCCCTGTTCTGTTTATCTTACAAGATGTTTTCTCTGAATCCATGAATGGAAAGTAAATCTTTCTCTGGCATCAAAAACGTTTACATAGGCTATTTCATTATGAAATGTGGTTAGCGCGCCCTCTTCCATATTTCAGATTCATCTGTTTCAAAAAATTCTATCGTCACATAACCAGTCCAAGTTCTCCCACTGACTTTACGAACTGAGCCCGGCAGATCCAATTCTCTGGGACTCTTGAGCCCACTCTAGCAGCTCGCATCTGTACACAAGTGGAACACTCGCTGCCCTTATCTTGTGAAGTCATCTTGCATACGTACGCTGGTCGCTGCCGCAGCTATGCCTCTGCTTACCCACTGAACTACTAATTCCTCTGTGCCACATTAAGCATTTTGCTCACAGCTACCTTCCACGTCTGATTTTCCAATTTTAGGTCTCTTACACGTTTTCCTTGCTTACTAATCCTTACTGATAGCCTCGTCTCGAGTTCCTCATTGGTGAAGGAGTTCCAACAATAGTCTCTCTACTTTACTAAACAATATCCTTCGTAATTATCTGCTACACAATCATTTTTTCCCCTTAGTCGAATCTTTCTTGCACTTTCATCATCATCTTCTAGACTGTCTTGCTCTAATATTTCTCACCTATTCGGCTTACATAAACTTCTGTCATTTCTCATCAACTCCTGCAGGTCATTTACACTGTTGAAATCGATCTGTTTCTTATTTTCGTTTCTCATTCTTCGGTGAAGCATTCGGCGTTTCTTATGATGCCCTCCTCTTACCAGACATTTCATATCTTCATTCCACCACCTTGTTCCTATCTTCACACTTACTGTTATTAATCATTTCCTTTACATCTCCTTGGTTGTTTCTATTAGAGCATTCATTAAGACATCTTGTCCTCTGTAATCAGGCCTGTAGCCTCGATATTTCATGCTTACTGCTGCTGTATGATTCACATGTCTCTCATCTGAATATCTCCAGGGCTGCTGGACCATGCACGTTGCTGTCATATGACTTGACAGTCCACCAGGTGCTGCCTATCATCTATCTATGATCCCTCTTGACCAAAGCAAGGTGCCCGATATCTTCCTTCATGCTGTGGCTTCAGTCAGTTCATCTGTATTGACTTATGCTTTAGCAAAGCCCAGATTTACAGTGAGGAAGTGTATGGTCTTAGAATTATCGTGAACACATGGAGCAGGTGATCAAGAATTTGTCTACAGGTGATCATAGATTGAGGAGCTGATTGCCTTAATGACCCTGGCAGCTCGATGGTCTTATAGCCCAAATAACCAACCATCCAGCTATGTTGGTAGCAGGTGTCAGTAACCTTTACATCGCCTCAAAAAAAAAAATAAATTCTACGTTTTCATATACCCTTTTGACATTTCCTGTCGAGCCACGCAAACTTGCTGCTCAGGTTTTGGCTGTCTGACCCTCCCGTCCTCTCATATTGCCCCATTTAGTAAGGTTCTCCTATGCATCCACTCCCGGAAGCATCTCAGGCGCAATCTATGTATATCATCTCGTCTCTTATGCATGTATCAGAATGTGAGGTCATAGCCCACACGCTGGGAAACACAAGGAGTCAACAAATTACTCTCTCGTACATTTTCGTCTTTTACAAGCAGTCTGGTGCCTTATCTTGGACAGCCGCCCCCCCTCTCTCTCACACACACACACACACTCTCTCTCTCTCATACTTAGAACTCCTCTTTGAGGAAGCCAATTCATTAAAGAGCGAATAAATAGGCGATCTAACACACGGCGAGGAATTAGAAATCCCTTATCCACGATCCTCCTCTCACATATTCCCGACAGGTGTGAGTTGTCCATTCTGAATGTGTTTATAGCATTTCCATTCATCCGATACCCTTCTCCTTTCATATTCCACTCACTCTCCGGGATTCCCACCACTCGTCGTCAGCGGCTGTTGGGCCACGGCCCTGCGCGGCCCACGTCCCACACTCCCTACAGGATGACAATGAGCGTAGGAAAAAGGACCCTTCTTACACCCCAGAACTCCGGAGGATTCCCACGTTGAGAAGGTTGTCCCAGTAACATACGATGCTCGATCCAGCCCCAGAGGGAGATTCCAGAATTAAGATATGTCTTATACTTATTGCAGCTTCTCTGGAATATATATATATATATATATATATATATATATATATATATATATATATATATATCGACTTAAATATAATAGGAGAAACGAAAAGAGGTATGATTTCGTTCTGTTGATAACATTGTCCTCATGTGAAACAGGACTGTGATTTAGTGGGCTATGTCTTCGTATCTTTTAAAACTGAAAGGCTCTTGCACACCTGAGGGTTGAGGTGGTCCATATAGATGCTCACCCACGACACCTCAGGGGCGCCCCTCTCACCGTGCACCTGGCGGTAGGTGGTGCCAAGGGGGTCACGTTCCTCCCTCACTTCTCGCAGCTGAGGGAACCCCATAGATCCAACCTGCTCCCTTCACTCTGGACACATATTTACTCTCTCTCTCTCTCTCTCTCTCTCTCTCTCTCTCTCTCTCTCTCCAGATCCCTAGCTCGCTAAATACACACACACACACACACACACACACACACACACATTACTTGAATACCGACCATCGAGCCGACTTGGACGTGTCCAGGTGTCGCAAAAGGCATCAGGCATTACCTGCAGAAGGAGGAGATGGAAGTATTAGCAGCACTCGTATGGTGTGTATTCCTTGGATATGTGTCATTACGCTAGAGACGCAGCCTTCTATGGACACGCTGTGAGGGAATATTAGAGGCTCGTTGAAGTAGCCGACGAAGGTAGACACAGATGGCAGACGTATGGGTCTTGGCTGGAACTGAGGGAAGGTGAGGAGCTATTGAAGATCCATGGGAGTACATGGGAAGGATAGATAACCCAGAAGACCTGATGGCTCCATGATGAGGGAATCTACTGGAGGATAGGGCATAGGAAGGATAGATACCCTAAGAGACCTGATGGTCTATGACGAGGTTATCTGCTGGAGGACAATACTTGGGAAGGATAGATAGCCCGGGAGAACCTGATGGCCCGTAACGAGGTTGTCTGTGGTTGTAATCTTATCTGTGGTAGAGACAGGGTAGTGGAGGAAGACCATAGTAATTATCAAGAGGAACCGAAGGAGACGATATTAGTTTTGAGATGGGTATAGAGGGGTCTGCAAACAACAGTAGCTGCTGTGTATAGAATATGTGTGTATGTGTGTTTGTGTGTGTGTGTGTGAGAGAGAGAGAGAGAGAGAGAGAGAGAGAGAGAGAGAGAGAGAGAGAGAGTCAGGACCCCAAGAGTGCAAGACTCTCTCCTTTAGTAATTACATACACACACACACACACACACACACACACACACACACATACACACACACACACACACAACACACAACACATAACACACTCTCTTACATGCACATAGATGCACAAATGCAAAGACGCAAGCAAACACACATGCGCACGCACGAATAAAAGCGGCACACCAACACAGACAACCAAGCCAACAGACATGGATGGAGATGGATGAAAAGGGAAGCGACAAATGAGAGAAAAAAAGAGAGAGAGAGAGAGAGAGAGAGAGAGAGAGAGAGAGAGAGAGAGAGAGACTCCTCTGGTGAATTGAAAATCGCATAAACGGAAGGGTAAAACAACAGAGGCTTGAGGTGCCTGGCCAAGCTAAGCTAAATATGTAGAGGTGTTCCCCAGGGCTCAGTGTTGGGGGCCACTGCTCTACCCCGTCTATATAAATGATTTGCCAAAAGAACTCTAAACCATGCCTGATTATGTTCGTATGGCGAATTTCCCGAGAGAAATAATGACAATGATTGTGACAGCCTAGAGAGAGAGAGAGAGAGAGAGAGAGAGAGAGAGAGAGAGAGAGAGAGAGAGAGGCTCCACACAGAAGCCCAACTCTGGTAAGGTCCACCACAGTTGATGAATTTCGACCCAACCAAACACAACGTTTGTGATGGAAATGAAACACACACTATAGACCGAAGGCAGACTTACGGCACTAGTTTGGTTACCATATACTAGAACCAAGACATTCTAAGGGCACCAGGTGCTACTTTGGTTACTCTATATTAGAACCAAGTTGCTAGTTTGGTTGCCATAAGCTAGAACCAAGACAGCCTTCAAACACCAGTTTGGTTACCAGCTTGACACGAGGTTGTGAAGGTGTCTGTGATTGCCTTGTTCCCAGGGTCTTGGAGGGACCTGCCTGACAAGTGATTGTGGACGTGTGTGTGTGTGTGTGTGTAAGGCGACACTAGGGCGACCATCCGCAGGATCCCCCCACCCCTAGGTAGACGGGTCCCCCCGGGTCCGTCCCATGGCGCCACCCTCCGTCTGGCACTGTGTAATTGGCAAACACTAAATGGCCGTGACAAGACACACGTGTTGTCGGTAGCGTCACGGTGGCCAGCCGAACGAGGGGGAAACAAGACCTGGGTGTGGGGGGTAGGCTTGGGGCAGGGATGGGAGGAATGGCCTGGGGTAAAATGTGAGATGGGATGGGAGGGTCGTCTTTGGGGTCGTCTTGGGAGTGGGTGGGAAGAGATAACTTGGTGTGGGAGGGATGTCATGGGCGTTTAGTGGGGGGCAGGCCCACTGGACGTCACACAGCCTCACCTCAACACCTGCCGTACTCGAAGTGAGGAGACGTTAGTCATGGAAATTACGTCGAAGAGATAAAGCAAGATAACTGACGCCTGAGGACCTGCCTGGCCCACAGGAGGTGACTGAGGACCTGCCTCGTTTACAGAGGGTGACTGAGGACCTGCCTGGCCCACAGAGGGTGACTGAGGACCTGCCTGACCCACAGGGGGTTACTGAGTACCTGCCTAGCCCACAGTGGGTGACTGAGGACCTTCCTAGTCTACAGGGGGTGACTGAGGATCTGCCTGGCCCAAAGTGGTGCCTGAGGAGCTGCCTGGAGCAGCAACCTGTTCGATGTCGGAATGTCTGTTGATGAATTATCCACTGTCGAATTATCCAGTGGCTAATTGTCCAGTGGCCCGTGTATCTGTAAATCCCGCAGTGAAATGTCCAGCAGTGGACTGTCCTGCAGTGAACTGACCAGTAGTGAACTGTCCAGCAGTGAGCCGTCCGCTACAGAACCGGTTCCATCAGGAGTGAGGCGAGGCTTTCGAATCAAACGCAGACGAACAGCAAAAACTTTCGAAAGATCAGAAACATTTGGTAGCGAAACAAACCATTTGTTTAAGTCATCTAACCTGGTAGCTGGGGAGGACTCTGTGTTTCTTTATTTTTCCCAAGGGACTGGAAGAAAAAAAGTGAAATATTGTTATTTAAAAAGACGAATGTTTCGGATTGGGGAAGTGGGTATTTTCATATTTTGACTTGTTCTGTTTTAGTTTCAAAAACATCTTTTTGGCTACATACACATAGGCAGAGCGTTTCACTGAGGGTATGGGTGAAGGTGGACAGATAAACAAAGGTTCACAGATACCACAAATCCTGAAGAGAAGCCCGGGTCTTACCCTACACCTTGCAAAAGCTCTTAATCCCCGAGATTAAGTATACCCAATGATAGAAACGTATACCCTGCTAAGTATACTTAAGTCTACGATCATCGGTCTTATTTTTTTTGAGCCTGATTCTGCATGGGGACAGCATACAACACACTGAAATGCAGGTTCTGAATCTAATCATTGTCGTAAGCTCTGTCGAACCCTGGGCCGAATCCCTCATTGATAATTTATCAAATATGTACCCAACACATTTCTTTTTGGTTAAAGAAATTCTTATCTGTAGGTCGTTAGGGTGTTTGATGTATCACTGTTCCCGCTCTGCTATACAGGCTTCGCTGGATTTAATGCCACCAAATATCATTTCAATATTAAATACACTTAGGAAGAAGGATGTCTATATAGACATGTATGTAGACATCCTTATATATGGACTTGCTAGCGCATGGAACCATGGAAACGGAAGTGAGTCACAGGGTGTGTGAGGGGGCGGCGAAGATTCTGGAAACATGAAAAAGTTGAGGTGGGATGCAAAAGCTTTGGAAATAGTAGAAGTCAAAGCAATTTCATGTAAATGTAGTTTTCAAAAACAACTGTACTGTAAAAGACATCTTGATTAGGAATTCTCCCAAGGAGGTGGTCGGCTGTATTTACCAAATTCCTTGTAAAAATTGTAACAAGATATGTATAGGTGAGACAGGCAAGGGTTTGCATGTTAGAAATGAACAACATTGATATAGCATACGTATTTATCAGCAGTCTAATGCCCTGTTTATACATCTCGGTAAAAGTAATCACCCAGTTGACTGAGGGAATGCTAAAGTAATTGTTAAATGTAAAGATAGAGATGAAAGAAATATTATAGAATCTATTATCATTAAGTACCATGAGGATAGAGTGTTGAATAGTAGTCAAGGAATGTATTAATTAGATTCATTTATTGTAGAAAATGTTGTTAAAAGCTTTCTCAACTTAATTTAAGCAGTATGTCAATCTTGCGTCGGATCTTTTCATGTGAGGTCAGGTCAAGACTCAGGCAAAGGGAGGGTCATGGTGACAGCTGGACCAACCTTGTTTCTCACTAATGTCGACTGTCAACTTTCTTCCTTGTTCTCTGTGTATATGTCTAGCTTGATTCGTCTTTGGTCCTCTCATTCTGTAACTGTCCTCTGAAGATGTGTGAATACACGAAAGCGCTCGGGATCTCGTGTTTCCTTTTCCATGTTTTTTTCAGCATTTATAGAATCACATGTTTGTTGCAATTTTGTGTATATATATATATATATATATATATATATATATATATATATATATATATATATATATATATATGGACTGACTCCGGCAGTAAGAGTCTGGGAGCAAGACACAGGCGATTCACCTGCTAATGACTCACCACACCTGCAGCAGCAATAGCCACGCTACACTTGCTAATGACTCACTACACCTGCAGCATCCACACTGCACCTGCTAATGACTCACGACACCTGCAGCAGGAGGAGGAGGTGACTCACGTGATAACGGTAGAGATAAGGCAGCGTGGACCACCTCCAGCCTCAACAGAGGACCATGTGGCCCTCAGCACATGTCCCGGGCACATGAGGAAGAACTCGGGTGCTTTTCTTTTTCCCAGCCGAAGTTCCTGAAGGCGTCTGGACACCCATGGTATGGATCACCTCGTTAACAACAGAAGTCGTGAGCGTTTAGTCGATCATATTAATCACTTGGGATCCTGAGAAGGCGTAATTGCTTGTTTTTTTTTTTGCTCCTTGATCACGATGGCACGATCTTTGAGCACGGAGGTACGGCCCTTGAGAGAGCGTGGTGGTGCGACCCTTGAACTCGACGGTACGGCCCTTGGGCACGCCGGTGCTACCCTTGAACTCGACGGTACGGCCCTTGGGCACGATGATGCGACCCTTGAACTCGACGGTACGGCCCCTGGGCACACCGGTGCGACTCTTGAGCACAAAGGTACAGCCCTTGGGCTACGCCGGTGCTACCCTTGAGCACGACGGTTCGATCCCTTAAGCACGATGGTTCGATCCTTGAGCACGACGGTCTTTGGTCTCTCTCTGACCCCAGTCTTCCGGGTCACACCGAAGACCCCAGGCCATCAGCAGCAGCGACGATCCCCCAGAAGAAGGATCACCACACTGTCGTCCTGGACTCAAGAGGCTCACTTGCCATTGCCGTCACGCTGCCCAGTAGCGTGACCCTGCGGAGAGGGGTGGATCAAATCGGGTATTGATGTAATGCATTGGTGACAGGTGAGGGGCGGGCGACTCTTGGCTTTCGATACAGACGAGCACAAACGTGACGCAACTGCTTGATGAGGCCTCCAGGAGGCAGCGGTGATGTGCCTGTGACGTGCATGTAAGTAATGGGCAGTGCTTGCGCTTGTGAATGTAAAAAGGCGGACGTCACCTCGTCCGTCATGCGAATGGAAACGGACAACCACGATATGTGCAGAGTCCAGTGTCTCTGTGTGTGTGTGTGTCTGATGGCCGCATATGCCTGGTGTGCTCCCTCCAGGAAGCAGAGGGACGGAGGACATCCAGCGGGAACATCAAAAGATCGCGAGGAGAGACTTTTAGAGTGCCAGCCGTTAAGTATAAACGGCGACAGTGTTGTCGCCTGTACACGACACAGTTCCCCTACCGTTGTCGTCGTCTGTCCGTCCCTACCAAAGGCGGCCGTCCTGTTTGTCGGGGTGACTACGACGACGCCTCTGCCACTCTAGAGACCTACATATGTCGGGGAGAGGGAGGGAGGGCGGACGTTTGTTGTCTCTCGTCCTCCGCCGTCGGAGCGGAACCCATCCTGAGAGGGTGGGAGGGACGGAGGGTCTGTCTCTTTTTCTCCGTCTGTGCCAACGGCTGTAAAGTACCCATCAGGTGTTCCCCGAGTGTTTAAGACAGCCCTACACACACACTGGGGAAGATACCATCTGACGGAGATGATGCCGATTTAGAAGATGGCGTGAGGCAGTCGGGGGGTGCAAGATGAGGCAAGGAGCGCTTTACGGCATAGCCTCCTCCTCCTCCTCCTCCCCCACGCCACCGTCCGCGCCACCATGGCGCCGTTGGGTATGACTGACCACCCAAGCAGGGCGAACACGCCGCCGCCACCGCCCGTAATCCACGCTGGTCTTAAGGCCAGAGCCACCACCCCCACCACCACCACCGCCACCATCGGCTCTTGTTATCTGAGCATCGCTCTCTCAAGTCGGGGGTCTTGCTCGAGCGTCCAGTGGCACGGAAGGCTGAGAAAATGTTGTGGAGCGGCGTGTAAGAGTTGTTAGGTGTCCCAGACGTTGAGGATGGAGGAGACAGAGAGCGCTCTAGCCAGTGTTGTTGGCCTTGTGACGTGACGCTACTAATATGGTGTATAGAATTGCTATTTATTTACGATCAAGTTGTCATTAACGGCAGTGTCTGTCTGGCAATTCGGCCTGTGAGTCACTGCTGACGACTCGGCCTTTGCGTCACTGCTGAGGAATCGTACTCTGCGTCACTGCTGACGAATCGGCCTTTGCGTCACTGGTGAGTATCAATGAAAACGTCGCACTAGCGAATGATAGAGTACCAAGGGTCGGAGAGGATATGCACTACTTCCATAAAGGGAAATGTGTTAAACTCGACTTCCCAAAGCAGGAGGGAGTAATTAGACTCTACAGAATAGAGTTGTAGCCTACAACACCTCCAGTCCATTTAGATATTGTTATTTGAAGAGTAGACGTAGGCGGTCGTAATAAAGACCACACACAGCTTGAATTGGTTATCAAGTTTCCTTTTTTTTAACATTAACACAAAAAGAAAAGTTCATCTCTGATGAAGGTCTGGCTGCGTTCAGGAACATTGAACCAAGTCTCTCGTGTTGACCACAGCATTGAACTTACAATCCTTATAAAGATGGAACTTCTATGCGAGTTCAGGGATACATCTGTATGAAAATTATATCTCATCGTCCACGAGAAATTACAGTCGATTAAGACAAAGGGAAAAATCGAATTTGACACCATGGGGGTGCGAGTGATGAATATTTTCACGATCTCCGTAGAACCGCAACCAAGAAGGAGAGTTCATAAGATACAAATCCAAATTTTGCGTCTGGATGTTACTTATAAATTTCCAGTTATTGTGAATTACGGAATGAAAGTTAAATTGAATTATCTTTTTGGTTACATCTACAACTGAAGGTACCATCAGATGAGTTAGACATTGGGTCAGAAAAGGTAATGTGTAGCTGTCGTCCAGTTGGTCTCTCGCTACCACCCCACTCCCTCCGTGTCCTCTCGTTGGTTCTACGTAAGTCTGTGGGACGTCCACCTTCAGGGTAAATGACAGCCAGGTGTCCATCGAGGGTCACACATGGGAACCCAAGACTCGCCGATGTACGAGGGTGGGCCCAGGCTATATGCATAGTAGTGTATCTACAGGGGGTTAGACCTGACGCCTCCAAACGTGTCGAAACAATCAGGTATTCACGTGGTCCCAGAAGCCTGATAAGGGCTGCTTAATCAGCTGTATGAAGGAAGGGAAATTTGAGAGCATATTGAAGGCAGGCGGACATTACTGAGATGAGGAGATAAAGCGGAGAGGGTAGTAGTGCCCTCACTCTCGTACTACCTCAACCGCCACCACCACCGCTCGTTGAGAGCCTTAACTGGGCGTGGACTAAGGTGGGATTCAGGTGATATCCTTCTCCTCCTCCCCTCCTCCTAGTCCATACAGCCCACAGGGTGGGAGGGAAACCACCCACAGCACACTGAGGAAGACCTCATATATATATCTACATCTTCTTCATAGATTTCCCAGCTCGATCTCACACGAGTAGTTCTTGAAAGAGTGTTGTATGTACAAGCAAGAGGTTAAGGGTATGAGAGAGATAAAAAGATCTTTACAAAGACTCCGAGAGGACACTGCGTATATTCAGCAGTAGGTTTAGTCAGGGGCGTCTTGAAACGACCCTTGGGAGTCGCAGTAGACCTAACTGATCGTTTAGAAATCAACGGGAAAATACGTCTGTTGGATATCTTACCGGGCTCTTAGATACAGAGTTGTGACATGATCATGATGAAAGATATACGGGTCTCGTTTCCCCCGTACCTAAGTCTGGTATATGCACAGGTAGTTTCTCTCTTAATCGATGTCTTTTGTTCTTTTCCTGTTCTGTCCTGGTCATTTTGAGGTCAAGACGTGTTTGAGTGCCTGTGCACAGAAGGAGGCCTAGCTGCTCCTTAGGCATCAGCAGACGGGCGTTCATCTTAACGTTTGCTAATAATCCCACGTGATGGAGTCTATTTTACTCAATTTTCCCCTCCTGTTCTTTTTTTTTTTTTCTTACCAGTTTTCGAGCAAATGAACAGTGAAGCTTCATAAGTAACTCATGACTAAATGTGTATGGGACTTTAGAATAATTCTTAGAATTCTTACCCTCCATTTTCTTACAGTAAACATCTGCTGAAATACGGAACATTAAAGTCAAAAGTAAACAGATCTCCTACACAACTAGGCTACTCTATCACTAGGGTGCCTTCAGCTAAGAGTCCTAGGCTAGTCTGTCCCTAGGGCGCGTTGAAATTGATGCTCGGAGGACGAGATTGTCTTCTCCTGCGTCCCAGAGACAACCCAGTTGGAAGAACCTCCATCCACCGACACCTAGGAACGTGCTAGGAAATTTAATCAACAAAAAAAGACAATTGAGGAGACCTTGAAAAGCATGGGTCGTCTGATACACATTGCTTCGGAAGCCTAGCGAACCGGTTCATGCTCCGAAACTCTCACTGTATCAGAATTCATTTGCTGCAAAGACTAGTCCCCAAAAAATCTTTAATGTATGATGAACATCTGTGCAGTTCTGTATCCTTAGACCTATGATTATTGCCAATCTCACGTCTTCAAATATTCACTTAAACATGATTTCGTATATAAGTTCCTTAACTCCTCGAAACTTCAACAAATCCGGACTGAAGCGTTTCGTTTAAAATGAATATTTTACCTCAGCTAAAAAATATCACATCTGTACTTCATCACTGAGTGTCCTCAGTGGGCCCAGTCCTTAGCTATTCTGAATCTTCCAGTGTTCTGAGAGCTATCGGAAGGCTCAGTTCAGACTACTGCAGTAGCCCTAAGAGCCTTACCAGAAGCCCTTGGAGTCTTATCCCTGGACCACTTGTGGTAGTCCCAAGAGCTTCACCCCTCAACGAGCAATATCCACCAGCCCCTCGACGTCCTACGGCCTCTACACTTCGCCATCTCCTCTCGACAGTCGTTGTGGTTTATGGCTAGAGGAGCGCTGGCAATTAGCGTTGAGTCATTGTTTCAAGTGGTTATCAGGGAGGAGATCTAGTGCCTTCCGATACGTGATAAGGTCCTGGGGAGAGGGGGAGAGAATGGGGGTGGAGGTGTGTGAGGGGAGGGGAGGAAAGTAGAAGGAAGCTTAACACGTCTGGTACGGGGAGGTAAGGTGGTGTGTGTGTGTGTGTGTGTGGTTGGGATCGGTCCGTAAGGTTGAGGAAAACTTTATGGAAGTTTGAAAAGCAACGTGAGGATAGGGAGGCCTATGGTCTCAGGAGAGACAGGAGGTTAAGGAGACGTTGGGTGTCTTAACTTGAGAGATGCTGGGAGTGTGGAGAAGGCGGGAGACCAGTTTGAGCTGGTAGTGGAGTGGCATGGGCGAGATAGTGTATGCATATGTATTTAGTATTGGTAGAGGAGACTGGTCGCCTGGTCTAAAAACGGTAGACCAGACTAATGATAGTGGTGGTGGTGGTAGCCCTTGCCTGGTCGTCTGGTCTAAAGACAGTAGACCAGACTAATGGTGACGGTAGCAGGTGATGGTAGACCTGTCCTGGTCGGTTGGACAGCTTCGAGCTGCACAGGAGCTGAGATAAAAGGATGTGAACCTGGGACACCGGCGCCCCCAGCATCTAGGACACCTGGAGGAGGAGATTGAATGGAGAGGTATACGAAAAGACTAATATAAAAACAGGGAGTTGAGGAGGAAAGTATATTCATAAAGAGTAAAGAATAATCAACTGAAGAGTTGAGAAACGGGTTGATAGAAGTAGATCAGGGAGAACTAAGCAGATAGATATCTAACAAGGATGATAGATATACGCTTAGTGATGAAAACAATTAGAAAGAAAGGAAACAAGTAAAGTAAGCAGTGGGAGATAAAGACGAAGAACTGAGACTGATGCAAGAATATAAAGTTATAAGAATTGACACTATATTGAATTAAGAAACAGTTACATAATATTGTGTAGCTTTAGGACTGGAATATAGAGGTAAGAGATAATAGATAGATAGAAAATATGGAAAAAAGAATAAAGACATTTTATATATAAATGAGAAGAGTTATAAAACGCTGTTCGGAAACAGAAACTAAAAGAGCTGCTCTTGCAGTGAGATGACAATGTATTGCTAAAGACACAGTGAGTGAGGCCGTATCCTTCAGACCAATGGAGGTGTGGCTGTTGTGAGAGGGTGAGGGGAGGTGAGCATGCTAGCCGCCTCCCGACGGAGGGAGAGGCGGAGGTGGCGGGAAGTGTCGGGAGATGAGGGTGGCAGATCCCACCACCAGCAGCAGCAGCAGCCAGGAGCGCCATCTTCACGAGAGTGGCAGGTACCTGGTTAGGTCCGTGTTTTGAAGACGGTCTTATCTCGAGAGGACTGGGAGAGGTTGACCTTATCTCGCTGGCGATGCGGAGGGTCGGACAAGATGACCACCTGGCCCACTCGGTGACACGGAGGAGGTCACCTGGTGGGTCAAGACGTGTTTAAACACACACACACACACACACAAACACACACACACACACACACACACACACACACACACACACACGCATACACTGCTCGACCTGACGCTCTGACTTGCTTGTTTACTCTGCATAAACTTACTTTTACGAGAGTTCTGGATGAAAACATTTCCCTCCCATTTGTCGTGTTTTTCTAAGTTCAGAAACAAGCTGTATTTATAGCCAAAAAAAACTTTTGATGTATTCATTCCATTACATTTTTGTAATTACATGCAAATGATGATGAGAGGAGAAATGTGTCATATATATGATCTGAATTCAGCTGTAGAAGGTTACTAGTAAATGATCAAATGGCACAAAAACGAAAGTCTGTATAGAAGACAAAAATCAACATGAGAAAAGAGGAAGGTCAGAGAACGGAATCATTTATAATGTCATCATAACACCATACACAGTGTACCTGTCATGATGCCAACATGACCAGAATGTCAAACGCTGACACATCGTCGGCTTGCATACGGTGGGCACAACACACAAAAGCATCACTATCACTGAGCCCACTTAAGACATCCCTCTCCCCTCCTCCTAGTCGGTCTCTGACGAAGTCCATCACTAAAACGAACTCTCCATACTAAAGTTGCCTCCTCTGGTGGGTCCATTTGTCTTGCTCTTCAAAACGACGAATGGAAATACTCTACACCGGACTTCAAGAACGCGCTTGTTGGATAGAGTCCACGATATCTCGACAGAATGGTAGAGGAGGATTCACCAAAGGACCTTGATGACTAGGGCAACTCCTTCGCTTCAGAGAGAGAGAGAGGGAGGGAATTACAATGGGTCGCAGTTTTGTAATGTACGCGCGCGGACAAGATGCTTGCGATAGGATCAATGCGATTACCATATTCACCAGAGGATGTCTCATCCGCTTCCTCCCTCCGCGGAGTCCATAGTCTGGGAAGGTCTGTACTATGGGACTCCCATAGTTCGATTCCCATAGGAGTTGATACACGGACTCTTAAAACAGCTGGTGGGTGGGTGGGGTAGGGCATCGCTGGGCCAGGTGGTCAAGCAATACGCCTTGTCGGATCCCGTGATTTGACTCCCGTATTTTCAGGGTTGTTTGAGGGCCCTTTTCTGGGAGCCATGATTAGCAAGCAGATCACTCAGATCACTGGGTTGTGCGAGGTGGAAGGGAGGAGGGCGAGGTGTTCCAACTGACGATGGAACTGTGGCAAAGGTGTGTGTGATGTCGCCATGGCTGTTTGATCTTGTGTGATGTCACCATGGCTTTTAAATATTGTGTGTGATGTCACCATGGCTGTTTAATCTTGTGTGTGATGTCACCATGGCTGTTTAATCTTGTATGTGATGTTACCATGGCTGTTTAAGCTTGTGTGTGATGTCACCATGACTGTTTGATCTTGAGTTTGATGTCACCACGGCTGTTTAATCAGTTTATGCTTAAGATGGGGGCTTTCCAAGATGTTTCTATTCTTATCACTTGAACACGACGATACGACCCTTGAGCACGACGGCACGATCCTTGAACATGACGCCACGACCTTTGCAGACGACAGCACGACCCTTAAACGCGACGCCACAGCCCTTGGGTAAATGTTAGCCCGGTCTTTGACTTGGGGATACCCAAGGTCGCTGGCCAGGCCGTCGTAACCAAGCGTCGTAACGTGGTGCTCAGTGAGTCAAATTTCTCACACAGTAAACTGGTGCAAAATGGGGGCACGCCCCGACGTGCGTTTCTGACAGCCGTAAAAACGACCGAGATATTTACTAAAGTCACATTCTTGACAAATCACGTAAAGATTGCTTCAAGATATCCTAGTGGCGTCAGCGACAATGAATCATCATCAGAAAGAAATACAGCGTCACCAGTGTAATAAAGAATGTAAACAACGAACCTCGCAAAATCCTAGTCTCTCAGCGAGACTTGGAGGAGGCAGGCAGTACTCGAGCCAGGACTGAATATTGCCTTTGTTGCCTTCCTCCGCCAAGACTCAAGACTGAACACTTGCCAGCGTGCCTCTTGAGGTGTTGTGGTGCTGCTGCAGTTCACTTCAGGATTCATCGTTAATGTTCAGATATCAAAATCCTTGAAGTAAACGCCTAAGTTCCTTGATACAGAGACTGAATTAATCATCTCGTTCCTTTATATAGCGTAGAGTCGATATTCTGATATCAAAAGTTCATATTTTGGACGTATCTTACAAGCACATTAGTTGGTTTTGAGTGCTTGCTGTGTCGCTACAGATCGTGGGTCCGATGCAGTGTGACTTCGGCGTTCGGGGGATAAACAGAGATGGTGTTCTCGGGACACCAGAAGCGTTTGGAAACTATATGGACTCAGTGGCTGTTCTTGGTAGTTCTACTCTGGCATGGCGGGAACAGGATGTACATACAAGCCTTTCTGCTCGTGTTGGGATTTGAAACTCTGTGGATAAAGAGTATGAGGAAATAAGTTTCTTTTCTAGCACCAAACTGGTGCCATTAAATGTTCTGAGGGCATTTAATTTGTTTACTGGGGAGGGGTGAGAAAATATCACACGCGTGTCGTACGTGATAACTAGTAAGGGGAGGATCGCCATTTAAGATGATGCAACAAAGGTTAGTTTCGTGTCTGTTGTTGGTTAACAGGTTGTTGTTAGATTTCTATCAGCATGAAGACAATCTGTTTTATGCAAGCCAGTATTCTTACAGCGTGATATTGTGCTGCATGTTTATTGTTGAGTTGCATGTTTGTTTGTATCAGGGTGCTGTGATGTGAGTGTGTGGTCATTTGCATACGAGGAGACTTTCACTCTGAGGTATGCAGGAGGTGAATGGAGGTCATGAAGGAAGAGGTTGATGACGGATGGAGAAAGACCTGCCCCCTGGGAGACTCTACTGTAGAGCTTGGAAGATTTTGGAGGTAGAATTTTATGAGAAAGACTCTGACTTGGCTGCCAGCTGTGAATATTGCTAACTTTTTTTTTGATATTATTGTGGAGGGTGGCGTCAAGAGCTTTTAGTGTTAAGATACGTAAGGGACGGTGCTGAATGCTGTTTTTGTTTTTTTCATATCGATTGCCACTAGTCTTGTGCGGGAGGGGAGTCGCAGTTGAATGAAGCCATCCAGGATGTTTGTATGCAGTGTTGTACTGAAGTAATCGGGTTCATAGCCGTGTTCTGTCAGAGAGAGAGTGGGATATCTTTAGTTGAGTTTTTTGGGGGTCATTTTCTCGATGAGTTTGGATATTGATAACAGCAATGTTATAGGCTGATATATATATATATATATATATATATATATATATATATATATATATATATATATATATATATATATAGATAGATAGA
>JAYMFT010418218.1:0-17808 GCA_038088735.1 Panulirus argus | reverse complement strand
AAATATATATATATATATATATATATATATAGAGAGAGAGAGAGAGAGAGAGAGATTTAATATCATGTAGGGTTCTGGGTCTTTTTGAAGGATATGGATTTCATACTTTTTTCCTGTTTTAAGCAGTTTAGATCATATGGTTAATATAAAACAAATATGCAAAAATGATGTTTAAAAAAATAGCTTTGAATAGCCAAACATAATATTATTGAAGAAAGATTTTCCCTCTAAGGCCCAGTCCTCTGTTCTTAATGCTACCTCACTAACGTGGGAAATGGCGAATATGTATGAAAAAAAAAATCCATACTTCCATAGTCGCCATTTCCTGTGTTAGCAAGGTAGTGTTAAAAACAGGACTGAGCCTCAGATGGAAAATCCTCTCTTGGCCCCCTTCTCTGTTCCTTCTTTCGGTAAAGTAAAACCAGGCAGATGTATTACCAGTACTACCCGCCTGAGCACCTGGAGGGTTAATGACAACTGCATAGTGAGCCAGCACTTAAGTGGTTGTCAAGATGCATACCTTTGATCCAGGTAGCTGTCTCTTCTTTCTGCCTCACCTATGCTTGTATTACTGGCATTCTGCCCACAAACATACAGTCTCTCCTTGGCATACATAACACTTGACTCATGCAGCTCATTCTTCATAACTCTAGATTTTCATGCGGTAAGCTCTATGTGCTATCCCTGCCCTTTGGTATAATGGTACAAGCAGTAGATAGCTGTAGTAGATAGGAACCTTTAGGCAGGAGCATTAGGAAAAAACATTTGGTAGAAGCAGTAGGTATGAACATTAGTTAGAAATTGTCGGTAGAATACTGTGCTAGAGTTGCCCTCTGCCAGTGGCCTATTAAGGGTGAGGCACTAAAGGCTAAGAAATGGCACAGGAGTTCACTAACTATGGAGACTATTGCTGTGACCACCCCATTGAGGGAGTTCCATTTGTGAACTGGTGTCAGGTATATAGATAGAGAGACATATGTAAGAAAAAGATATTAGATATTTTTTTGTTAATACCTGTCCATAACGAAGCATTTCATATGTGTTAAAGAAATATATTGTAATACATAGTTCACCTTGTCATACAAATGTGAAACATTATTTTATGTATTGTCAGTCTTTTCGGTCACCATAGCTATCCAATATACATAATCATCACATTCAAGTCCCAGACTTGTCTTCCCTTGGTACTTGTTTCCAGATTTTTCTCATCGTTTGATTTACTTTCTGAGGTGCTCTTACGTGATTTCATTTCTTCTGGGAATGTCCCAATTCCTGTCTTGAGTCAACTTATCATGCTGAGGTCCATTTTGATTGTAATCCATTAGTCTGTGGACATGTTCATATACAAGTTTGCTTCAGATATTTGAATGAAAAATTTTTTCATTTTTGTTTATTGTATACCTTCTAGGAGATTTTTGTAAGGGAAGGCGATGGTGTTTCAAAGAAGGCATCATGGCTAGGCATAACCTTTGGGGTTGTGATGAAAGAACCTCTGCTGGCATTATCTTAAATGAATTTATTAGTATGTCATCATGCTTCTCACTGTTCACTTCCCCAAACCTGTGCATAAGATTTGACCCCGGAATTATTAGATTCTACATTAGATCTTTGCAGATGAGCAGTTGCTTACTACTCAGATGCAAAGTAATGGCGCGCCCTGAAGTGGGTAGTAGTGATCATCGTCCGACTTATTTATAATTAGAAGGACTCTTGACTGGAATCCCTTTGTCTCCAGAGGTAATTGGAAAATAAAATATAAGTGCTGTCCTTAGTGAATAGACAAAGTAAAATCTAAGCCGTAGACATATTTTAAGAGAATAATGTGAAGTACTTTAGTGATTTTTAATTGAGATATGCACCAGTGTTCAAACATACAAAGGGCATATATTTCTGAAAGTTTTCATCCCCATGGTGGAATGAGAAATGCTGATTAGCTAGAGCTAAGAGAAGACACCAGTGTTCATTTTTGTTTTAAATATAAGATATATAATGTCTCTGAAGCAGGTGGTCAAAATAAAGAAAATAAATACTGGCTTGACTTTTGTTCACAAATTAACTCAAACCCCAGTTGACAAAAATCTGGAAAATGTTTAATATAATTCAAGATAGGGCACCCGGAGACAATTTTCCACTCACCTCCCAAGTTACCCTCACCCTTCAAGATAAATTTAATATAATTGCTGATTACTCTGGCTGCATTTTAGGATGAAAAGTACATTCTAATAATGAGCAAGGCATGCTCAAAGGAATTTCATCCACTTACCAAGATGGGTAATGACAATAGCATTTGTGAACTCTAATAAAACATAAGACAACAGGTAAAGATGACTTCCCTTAAGGATTCTTAACTCATAACTCTTAACCAAAGGCAAAATGTTTCATATTACATCCAAAGTTGACTGGAAAGAAATTTCCCCTTTCCTTTTCATCATGCATATATTCTACCCTTTTTAAGGTACAAGAGAGAGTCCTTGCAACCAAATTCCAAAAAATTGTACAATTTCCATGATAAACTGATAGACTTATGCCCAGGACAAAAAAAGATCCTTTCATTGCTCTATCCTATGTTTCTTCTTTTATAGTAATACTTCAGGAAGCAAGGATTTCCAACCCCTATGGTCACCCTTTATGATATGCAGGAGTTATATGTATAGTATTCTCTTTTCCGTTCCCATGTCAAAGTTTCTTTTCCTCAAATGTTTGCCAGTAACTAGTTCTGCAGCGATATATACATGAATTGGAAGTTTTTATCATAAATGCATCAAGTGTGGCACACTTCTAGACACTGCCCTTTTAATATTTTCACAAAGATATCTCATGCCAACTGTGACAGCCATTTTGCAGCTATTGTTATCGAAAAACATATTTTCTTTAATGTTTTGGTAATTAGAAATGATGCCAAAGCAAATCTTATGTCTACACCCGAGTTTAAAAGGTCAAAAATTAATATGACACCTTCAAGAACAGCGTAAGATGGACATCATACTTTTGTAATATGCATATTAATGCAGCCATTAACATACCTGACTTCTTTTCTATATTTGTATCTGTGCTTGACAGCATCATAAATATGATCAAAGATAACAGTACAGGCAGGCTAGACATTAGAAATTGAGTGCAGATTACTATTACTGTAGTCATTTAACAATGTATTTCATATGAGAATTGTCATATGATATATTTTGTCATACCAATATCTGCAAGTTTAAATACATGAGAATCCTTCCAGTGGTGGGCTTTGAACTAGAGATAATTCATAGTGGCTGAAGACAAGCAAATTATGGCTTATAAATGTGCAAGTTGAACGTAGTCATTTAAAACAGGTATAGCCAGCATGGGAAAGTGCATTCTTTGTCAGATAGTGACATACGAATGACTGTAGTGCCCAGCAGAAAGTTCTCATACTGAAAAAGATGTTGGTTACCATGCCCAATCTGAAAATTTGTTGAGGTTCCATGATTTGAGGGCATTGTCCATACTAACAGACAATCTGAAGGTTCAGTGATGAACATGGCTGTTACTAAACAGCAGCACTATACTAAGAGGCACAATTCTTATGGTATCAGATTCAGTACCACTAGACTGAAGAAGGCACAAAAAAAGACAGTGAACAATGTGCAACATTTAGTACACTTGATTGAATTTTTAACACAAGCATGTTGCTTGCATTGCTTACCTGGACAGTCATGTTAAAACATATGCCTTAGAGCTGCAAAATGAACCTCTCTCACAATACAGCTGCAATCGAAGCAAAATATCATGCACATTCCTTGGCACTGCACTGCACTAAGAAGTGGCATGAGTTCGCTAGTTATGAAGACATTATTGCCGTGGCCACCCCCGAGTGAATTCCAGGTAGGAACAGGCATCAAAGATATAGATAGATAGAAACACACTTGTGGGTCATTGTTCTTTATTCAGTGAGACCATCAAATTAAATAATTACACTCAGTGAACTGTTTTAATATTTACACCACAAAGATCATATAGTACATATTCATATATATATATATATATTTATATATATAAAGACATGAGTAGGAGTACGTACAAGAGCTTGCAACTTGGCCACAAAATATACACATCAGATGTGCATTTCCTCATCAAAGATCAATAATGTGCAAAAGCTTCGCTGTGGAAATATTGCCAATCTTGAGCACTTTACATTCTGATGAGCAAAATGCACATGAGCTATGTCTAATCAATGACCTCGAGAATCTGATGAAAACTTTGGCCACTCATGACTACAGGCAGCAAGCTTTGACACCGAAGACATGGCATCAATATGGCCCTTTCATAAATGATTTATGTACTTTCCTTTTTACTTATTTCCATACCTCTGTTTAAAATAATGTGTTGCAGTAGCTTAAATTATTTTCCCATTTTAGAGTAAAATGTCCCCATAAAATGTAAAGAACCTGAAAGTTTATCATTTATGAATTAGGCCAAGATAGAAAAGAGAAGTTAACTAGCAGTCTTGTTAAAATAAGATTTTGAAGTCAGTGTCATACATCCATCCATCCACACATACATGCACACACCAGGGAAAAAAAATTTTGCACTTGTCTTCTGATTATACTGTGACATCCTCTTGTTAAGAGTAATGGAATAAAACACCCTAAGGAAAACAACCTGGGCTCAAGTTTGTCACCTCCTGACATGCAGTGATCACAGTAAGGCTAGGTGACACTGACTAATAAAACTAATTGTTGAAATATGCTCTCACTCATTCTGGGAAAAATATTATTGATGCAAATCAGAGAACACCTGCTCCCACTTTGTTGTCCACTTTAAATGTAAAATTACTTAAAGCACTTAAGAATTCTTCAGTCCCAAATTAGCAAGGACCATAATATACTGGACACCAGATATCATGTATAGTGTATACCTGTTTAATAACTATTTACAAATAACCTAAAATAAGTATTACATGAAACAGGTGTCCAGAAAACCAGAAATTACATAAAATTTCAATTTTGTAGATTACAAACTTATATTCATTGTCAAATTTTGTCCAAGAAGCAATTTGGGAGGGGGAGTATTCAGGTGCTGACTGCCATGGATCAATCACACAGCGGAATGTTTGTTTGGCAGGAAGGCAGCCAGGTTGTGTCTCACTCTTACACCATCTATCACGTCTAGTAGATTCTTGGAATCCATGGCAAGAACATGAGCAGCAGAGAGCAACTGCCTGCAAGAATTCAACCAATCAGAAAGGAAAAAATAATATTCAAGCATCAACTTATGATTTATAAGTTTAATGACACGCTGGAATGTTATGAATTCTGCATGTTATGTACTCATACTTCAAAATTCTCTAAGATCAGTGACAGTACAGAGACGCTTCAAAATAAGTCTGAAAAGGTCGGAATACTCTGTGATTATACTGGTGAATGAATAAAACAAACTACACAAAGAAACTGTGAATAAAACAACAATGAAAGCTTGACAAAACTATGTTAGATTTGGAACTCTCTGTGCCAAAGAAACAGGTACAGTAAAAGCTTTATTATCCAGTATTCAACTACAGCAGTCAAAAAACTCATGCCTGGAATTTTCAAAATCTCCCTGTAGTAACTGGTGTAAAAAAAATTTTTTCTGGCATATTCAGGTTGCTCTTTGTGCTTTTTGTTTTTTCCTAAATTACAATATGAAAAAGCTATTACCAAGTGAGAGACTCGACCAATTCCAAAGTTAAGTGAAGTCAGACACCATACCATAATACTGGTTCAGTCTGAAATTATCTGAATGAAAGTGCATCCATTTAAGGTTCAATTAAAAGTGCTTCCCACTTTTGATGTTTTTTAAAACTTCTTAATAATGATAAGGTAATTTCAGAAATACAAGGGTGTACTGTAGGTCATTAACCCTTTCAGTTCACATATGATTTTTAAGCCTTTTCCCAGTGTGAGGAAACACAAATGAAAAGATGATAATCTTACAAACTGAGACAAACTTTCATAGTTTGGAAAAAAAAAAAAAAATTAACAGGCCAATCTTAAGTTTGCAAAAAATGTTACTTTTTCATTTTTTTTTTTTTTTTAAACCAGATTAGCCAATTCTAAGTACAGGTGATTGATGGTGATGCAGATATAGGTGCTACAGATGTGAGAAGTCCCTACAGAAGGTACACAACTACACATCATGGTTACTAGTGCATTAATGAGGCCTCCAAGCAGCCCCAGTGACTAATACTTTGTAAGGGTTACCATCTATGGCTTACAATTAACCTAAAATGTGCCAGGAATTAATTTGTGGTGGTAAATTCAGTCTGAAACTACTGAAACTCCTTTAATACTTCCTATATTTTGCATTTTCTTGAACAACCTGTCATAAGTTGAATTCATTGTATGTTGAACCACTGAATCTCATGTTCTATGGCGGAGTTATGTTCCTAACCAAATATCCCCAATATAACTCTTAAGGATGGATTATACTGTACTAGAAACAACTTAACTCCCATATACACTAACACAGTCTTGTCATCATGTAATTTGAACAAAATTCATTGGAAAGTTAGTGAAAAAGGTTTATTGAATCATAGTGATGAGGGCTTTACATGCTGCTTGAGTGGGATGGTGTTGTTTATATTAAAGGAGAAGGGTATGGAAGGCTCTCCACATGCCAAGTATTATGTTAACACAAAACTACTATTTGCAATGATTAAATATGCAGTGGTGGGATATACTAACTACTGCATATTAATTAGAATTCTTTTTTATTTCATGGTTTCCCAATTAGTACAATTATCCTTTGCGTACCAAAGAAGTTCTTAAAAAATTCGGTTTTGGTCTCTTTTGTTAAAATAGACTGCTGAACAAGCAGAATCCTTTAGCAAAAATTTCAGGCACTGCAATAAAAGGTCTCTAAACTTGCAGTGTGGAGGTCAGAAACAGTTTCGAAAACCTCTGCATGCACTACCCTGCTTTGAATATTCAAGAGAGTTATACAAAGAATGGGTAAAATAACAACTTACTTGCGGTATTCTTCATCTAATGTTGTGTTACAGTACTTCTGTGCTAATTTATATGCTTGTACCAAGTCAGTCATGTCTTTGGATAGCACCTTGTGAGCCAGCTCAACCTGGTGACAAAAGAAAGCATAAAACACAACTAATATATCAATCTATAACTATTTTTTATCTTGTATGGTTTATATCCAGTTATTATCCCTATCTAAAACTAATGGAGAGTCAGTGTAACATCTACCAACAAGTGAAGGAGAGTCAGTGTTAAATTTATGAGAGTAAAACATTCTCACAATATAAAAGGGAAGTCAGTATTACATCTATTAAATATTAAAATGAAAGCTATAATGTTATATCTATTAAAGAGAAAAGGAGCCGTAGGCCTCGATCTATAATTAAATGGCAAACTATAAAAATAAATCTCAAAATTAAACTATACAAGCACATTTACACACCTTCCGACAGGAGATGACAACTTCCTAAGCATGGAAGTGGCATGTTTGCAACCTTGACACAAAATAACCAATCTTCAGCATACAACTGCCAATAATGATCTGGTAAAAGCATGCAACCATGACATGTAATCTTTTTTTTTCTTTTTGATGGAAAACACTGCAATTCCCTCAACCCTGTACTTCAAACAACTCATGGAAGCCTATCAATAAAAGGCAGTGCCATCTTGAAGCTGCTCACCTCTCTATGAGACGAAGGAGGAATTGTTGAAATAAGTGCATCAACTGTTGCAAGTAGGTCCCTCAGTTCTAGCCCAACCTTTTTGACATGGTCAAGGTAGTTGTGTATTTGCCCTTCTTTGACGTCATGAGTAAGAGCCGTAATGGCTTTTACAACATGAATAGTTGACTCGTACACTTTGTCATTACTACGATCTAAATCAGCTGTTGGCGTTGGTTCAACTTGCTGTTAAGTAAAAAATGTCAAAACAGGTAAACAGAAATAGAGTTCAAACAAACACAGGATTCCCTATATAAAATTTTATAAAGACTGCCACGTTTCAGACTTATTTCTTTTAAGAAATATCAATCTTACGAGGTGGGATTGATCTTTACTCCAACAAAGGCAGGTCTAAAGGATGCACGCCAGACAGTCATGTATGGTATACATACTGTACAATCTTAAAATAATTAAATAAGCTTATATATAATAAGCACCTGCTGTTGGATATAAAAGGTTACAGAAAAGTATTCAATAAATTGCTGTACATGCACTAAACATAAAGTGAATCTGGACTAGCACAATCTTGGCAAATACTGTAAAAGTAACCTAATTCATTTTCAGATATCTGATTTTTGTATTCTAGGATTGTTCTCAGGGATAAGGGAGAATGAACATAACTCATCTCTCATGCATGTCATGGAAGGTGCATGAATAAATTGGGTGGGGTTGGGTAGTTTGGATATTATCCCCTCCTGTACCAACATGTGAACAAATAGAGCAAAACAAGGAATTTTCCTTGAGGGTTCATTTCCTCATGTTAACTTGCTGAGGCTTGGGGGTTGTGAGTAATCCATGGTACCAAGAAAAAGCAAAAATATATTTGCCCCTTTGTCTACATGTGAAAGCAGTACACTGGTAAAACTTTTGTCTGACCAAAATGTGTTTCATCATTTCACTCATACAGATGAATTCTTAGTTGCAGGAGTATGTTCATTTTTTAAGAAACCAAGTAACAGTTATAAATCTAAAGAAAGGATAAACAAAATACTATCTATCAATCCATCTGGTGTTATTGGATTCTACCTGCAAGTAATTATACTTCGAGTTAAAGGTCACCTTTGGTGAGGCTGTATCATTATTAATGGACAGAAAGGAGTAGATTCTCATCAAAAATGTTTTTGCTCTAGAAGATTTCCATCATTTCCCTGTTCCTGGGCCTTTAGACAAGCTAGTCTGTCTGTCAGTGGTCGGAATGAAAACATTTGTGCAATACTGCCTTACCACTGCTGTCATCGAGGATAAGGTTGTGACATTTTCTAAGAAAACAGGCATTGTTATGGTCATTTAGTTTTTTATTGTTTCTAGTAGTTAAGGTGTATTTTATATTTTCTAAAGGTTAAATAATCAGACTCCTTTTCTTGATTAAACTACTTTCACTGGGGGGAGGGGTTCAGAGTATCTGTGGCTGCATGGAGCTCATATAACAATTTCTTTCGTTTTCTTTATGCCTATTATATTTCCTCAACTTTCTGGTGAAGCAAAAAAATATGACGGATTCTCCAAAATTAAATTACAAGGTCTCTTACTGAGTGAGAAAAAGAGACAAGATCCTAAGCCTCTGGTTGAAAGCATCTGTATAAACATGCAGTTATCAAATTAGTAGGCTTGCTGGGATTTAAAGAAATTAATCTATCAGCCATGGAGGGATATCACAACAGTTTCTGATATGGTAGAAGCAGTCTTTAGATCATAAAAACCAATATTTATGAAGCTTATGGTGGATAATTATAAGTAAAAATTTTAGATGGCCAAATATGATACAGTTTTGATATTTAGTTACAGCCTCTTAATGCTAATCAGATAAGTATTCTTTGGTCATATACAAATGAACAGCATACTTTATTTTCAGCTCCTCTGTAGAAATGATGATTTCCCCTGAATTACTAATTAAAAAGTTTCCATATCTGTCAATTACGGAGTAAAGCCAAAGTGCTTTGGTAGTCTGAATTCCACTTCTTGTTTATCAGACTCCCAATGATGATCGGTCAGCATGATCTATCTCCTCAGCTTGTGCTAAATGTAATATAAGTGAAGAAATAGTAAACGTTACAACCTTATACATCAAGTGAAGACAATACGTAAAACTACTTAGCTCAAACAAAGTAATAGCCGGGCTTTCCAAAGAGTTAAGTACTTTCACTTACCTTAACTACAATCTTTGGCTCTTCAACTGCAGAACTGGACCCATTGGAGAGTGGAGTGGCAGATCCCTCTCTTTGTTCTTCTGTTTGTGCAGGGGAAGGGGAGGAGGGAGGATGATGAGTTACTGGAGAATCACTATCGGAATCAGATTTGTCAGAGGCACTCATGGCAAAGGACATACGTTTTCTCTGTAGGAATAAACCAGAAATGAAAGATGAATATCAATAAAATGGCTTCACGTAAAGTATGGACAATATAAACCTCACTGGAAACTGCACCGAGAGTACTACAGACAAAAGTTTATGAAGTGCAATTTAGTAATGTACGAGGGTCAATTTTCTCTATAGTTTCTTAGGCCACATAATATCCACACAAAAAAAGAAAAATGAAAATGAACAATACTTCACACATTTCTCACATCAGGTTAAATTGCCTGTACTTAGGCCAGCACCTTAGCTAATGTCAAAGCTTCCAAGACTTGTTTTCTCTGACACCAGCACTAGCTCTGCCTTTTGACAAAATTTTATCCCAAGTACTCATAAGTCCTAGGCTAATACATCCTTAATTTCTTACATGGGTTCTAGAAATGACTGCATGTAGGGGCTGGAGTAACTTGAGATTACTGGGAAGGGTGGCGGGGAGTTACTAGGTACGTGGTGCAGTCATTCACCACCTCAGCGATGAGTCACTTGCCTACCTGCTGTGATCCTCTAAGTCTCATGGGTTTAATATACACAGAGCATTGTTATGTTCATCCTGAAAGAGGTAATTTAATTTGCAAATACTCTAATGAGCTGTAGGATGACCACACAATTTTCTCATCATTCATCTATTATATATCTGGATATCAAATTGCTGTGACCTTAGCTTTTATTTTTCATTTTTAAATTTTAAGGTTAAAATAAAAGTCAATGAATGAGTACAACTCCACTGATGTTTCAGTTTTATATTTGTTTTTATGACACAACCACATTCGTGGAATTTTTGGAGGGAGGTCTGCAGTGCTGGGGAAAGAAATAAAATATAAAATGCAACAAGGCAAGAAAAGATAAGATGGAATGTGGGAGACGAGCATAATGTCAAATCCTTGCTGCACATCATTTACAAAATTGAATGAAATTTGAAAATACACATAAATACACTGTCTGACATATTCAGATGTGTGGTGGCTATAAGATGAAGTATGAATAAGGATGTAATATGGCTCCTCCATACAGCAAAGGATTATATTCATTTGGGTATGTGCTGGCTAGGGTTGATAACCTACTGTCCACAAAATTAAATTATCTATGCAAAGTCTAAAATGGATGTCTGCAGATAGGAAAAATAAGACTGTACCCTTTCTTTTGGGGAATTTAAGCTGGAAAAAACAATGAACCATATCATCAATAAATGGTTCTTAATTTCAAGTCAATTAATAAGCATCTCTCACCTACAGTGTATGCCATCCATTATTTCTTCATAACAATTGGTTTACATAATTTGCTCACTGCAACATTTTATTTTGACAATGTTCGAGCACAATAGTATCCTTTTCCAACCCAAAGCTTCTTTCACTCGTTTAAAGTATTTCTTTCTACTTCATGTCGTATAGAACAGCTAAAAAGCTGATGTTTGCAAATGATGCCACTGTTCATTTCTGACACTACTCTGCTTAACTAGGAGAAGCAAGTTTAAAATATGTTATCATTCTTCTTTTTCTTCCTCTTACTATCATTATCGTTATTCCACAAAATATCACATCTACACTGATAGGAGCAAGCCAATAGCTTTGCTGCTAGGAGCATGAAAATGACATTACTTCATCTTACTCCTCTAGGAGATTTTGATAGTATTATTAATATTAGAGGAGGAAGGTGTTGAAGGCTTTTCAAGTGCCAAGCAAGTGGCATCTGGTATTGTTTCTTTGAAAGAAGAAAGATGAAGGACCAAGAAGGTTCCTGGTGATGGGCCTTTAGGTAATGCTGGAAGTGGCAGTTCTCCACAAAAAAAAAATATATGGAGAAGGTTTGCTTACAAGTATCAAGGAATAAACCACAATGAAGTATAATGGCTTTAACATTCATACTTTATAAATTTTGGAAACATGTCAGTTTAGACTATCAATTAAAATGGTAAAGATTTGAGAGTAAGCACTCACCATATTATTCTCCTCATTTGCAAGCCAGCGGTTGTCTTCCTCAGTTTGTCTCTGCTGCTGCCTCAGTCTCTGTTCTAAAAGTTTGTGTTGCAGCTCAGCGACATCAGCAGCCATGACAGAACTCCCTAAGCTGCTTGGTCCTCCTAAACTGCCAGCTCCAATCATCCATTCACCCGTATCACTGTGCTGGCTTCCCTGACGCTGCTGTGAACCAATAAAGTAGTTCATCTCTCATTTTTGAAATACAGGGTTAAAGTTATTGCAACCTCCTTGGTTCCCCTGGGTTCCCTCAGTAATGTACTTCGTCATTACTCCCTTTCAGGAACCGTCTTTCCACACCCTACTTCCTTCTAATTCATTTCTATGTATGTATTTTTTACATACCTTTCATCATGAATCCTTTCCTCATGATTAAGCTAGTTCAAGATACAGTATTTCTCTGCAACCACTCAATGACACCACATCCAATATCTTTATCTCTCTATATATGCAACTCCTTTACACTACTCCATTACTTACTTCATCCCATCTGATACGAATGCAAGCATCCTTTAAATAGCTCACTTTAATATCCAGAATCCAAGAAATATCAACTCAACCCAGTCCATATTTCACGTTCATATATTACAACGCAGAATTTACCTGCCTTCAGCATCATTTTTACACTCAAGAGTCAATTTTTCCCTTTCAAAAACACTTTTACAGAATGCTCTTGCCTATATCTCTTTCACCAAACCATGTTTGGACAATAACAATTTGAAATACTTAAGACTCTCTGACCTCTTCTAAAAACTCACCATCATTCCCAGCTTTACATTATAAATTCAGCTCACTGGACTTAATGATTCTAGAAAACATTGCATTCTACTGCTTCAATCCATCTCCTTTCAATATTCATCACTTTACCCTCGACAGCATTTACTTTTAGTTCTCTTTTTGCATACAGCAATGAACTTTCTACCTGCAGCTTCTTGTAATGCTCCATAAGCAAAATTGAAAAATATGCAGATAGGATACTTGACAATAAACATGTCTTTCCATTGAGCTCACATCATGTCCAACTCATCGTTGCTTTCATTTCTCTCTGTTCTATCCATAGAGTGGGATATTAAACTTAATTCTGTTATGTCTCAGAGTGGGATTTTTTGTTTGATTCTGCTACAAAACAGTTTTTCAATAAGACTGGGTACTGAAGACAGTAGAGATGTAAGGTGGTAAGAGGAGGAACAGAATGGGTACTATGAATGGAAGTTTCCAGATGTGTTGGATTTTTTTGTGTAGCCAGGAGTGACTGAGGGTATTACTAAGATAGTATTACAATGGGGGCCAAATCTTTTTATGTGAAAGTTTGAGGTGTTGTTTGGTCCTGCTTAAGGGAGTTCTTTAAGGTTTTATTCGCACTACTTGTCAGTGGAAGTGATGGGCAGGTGAGCAGTTATTTCTGAATGGCATTGTGTGGGTGTTTCATGAATTTCTTGTTTTGAGGTATAGGTGGTTAGTGGCTGATTTTTTAGTAGTGTTTCAGGAGTATGTCTGTGTGTTCTTTGGGGGATGAGGTATCACTGAACTGGGCCAGATGTGCTCCATGTGTGGAGGCAGGGTTGGTGTGGCTTTCATTTAATGCATGCCACATGGATGCTGTGGTTCACTAAGTTGAGGATGGTGTGCCAGTCTGGAGTTTGCCCTTCAGAGATCAGATTTGTTATGGTGTTGTTTAGAGTATGGACTCATTCTGTGATTTCTATTGACAGTGTGTGGTGTTATCTGGGCTTTTCTTTGTTGTATGAGGTCTGCAACTTGTGATCAGCTCTTGTGGTATGTGTTGGTATGTTTTTATGGCATGGTTGATGATGTGTGAAATGGCATTATCTATTTTTTGTGGGGGATGGGGGTTAAGTGAATAAGTAAGTGGTTAATGGACAGTTCGTGTAGTGTGCCCTAGGTGGTCTCTGTATGCTGTGCTTGTGTGCTAAACATGATGTCTGGTAAGGTTAGCTGCTGGAGGTTGTGGGATGGGAGTTTGTCTGTTGCACAGGTCAATGATGATAAAACGATGCAGTTGGCTCCTGAGAAATTTCACCTTAGGGATCTTGGGTATGGGTGTTGAGCCAAGCAGTATGGTAGGCACTGAAACCTCCACAGAGGTGATGGTCAGGTTCTGTAGTTGTGGAGTGTATATGGAAGGGTATGTAGTGGAGGTAGGTATGCATGTACTGATTATGTTGCTGTTAGTGCCGAGTACTTTTATCTTGATGGATTTTCTTGCAAGAGTGTTATTACTGTCTATGATCTAATTTGTTTTCAGGGTGGTGGCAGTGAATGGGATGATTTGGGGCTTTATCTTTCAGATGTGTGGCTGTTGACACATGTAAGGGTGGATCTGGATACACGTGGTTTCCAAAAAAATAAAACATTAACTGATAATTCATAATCTCATATGATATGAAATGTTAAAAGTTGGCAATCTCTGTATGCTATTTCCTGCAGTCACTACTTGGTGGTAAAAGAATTCCCCAAGAAATTATGCATACTATCTCAACACCAAGAGTTAAGGACTGAACTGTAGAAAATTAAACATTTGCAGAAAATTTCTGCCTCTTAGTTTGGCTATCACATGAGTAAAGCACATGATGCTTGCTCTAACTATTGTAAATATTAGTAAGTGACTGCATTAATAATAGCAATGATTATTCTAGATATTAATAACAAACTTTTATAATTAATGCTTATAAAGCTAAAATATTTAGCTTTAAGTGCAGACCATAAATTATATATATATTCTTTACTTGTTACTAAGTTATATCTTATGGAAAATATAAAGCAATAATACGGTAGCTAAAACTCACACTAGTCTTTCTAGGTGATCTACTAGTGGCCTAAAAGCAAGTGCTATTTAGAAGTGTGGAAAAAAAAAAAAAAAAAAAAAAAAAAGCCTCTACAAAATCAATATAGTAGAAAAAAAAAAAAAAAAAGATGCAGTAGCAAAAACTACAGCTATTTACAGGGCAAATTAAGAGTTTAATCCCATATCAAGAAAAGGTAATTAATGAAATCTTCATTAAAGGCATACCCTGAAAAAAAAACAAAAAAGGTTATACAGGAAAATACAGGGATCAAAGGGGAACACAGAACATGTCTTCAGTAAGTCTAAAGAAAGTCACGCAAACTATTAACTGCAAAGCTATTTAAGCTGGTTTTTGCTGCATTATGATTATAACTTGAGTTTCTTTAACTTTCTTTAAACCCCATGAACTTCACTATAAGACAAAAATACACCAATATCTTAAGAAACTTATTAAAATGCAAATGAATGTATATATTTCATTCTAAATAATTTTCACATTACCAATTCAAGAAGCCATAGTTAACACATTATAATAATACTCAATCATCCATAGGAAAACATGTGAACACCAATGCAATATCATTCATAAGAGCATTTTCACACACTCCACTTTTAATCATCCACACCAGCACCCTTTCACAGTTTTTAAACCAGGTTGATGGTGTGGATGGCAAAAAGTTCTTCAAGAGATGTAGTGATAAAGCAAACACAGGACATATAATGAAATTAGGCAAGAACTTTTTAAGAAAGATGTAAAGCAGTAATTTTATAGTATAAGAATGAGGGATGACTGGAACAATGAATGAGGACACAGTTAATGCAAAAAACATAGGCCCCATGAGTGTAAAACTCCCTCCCCATACAGTGCAAACAAATAATTCCATGTGTGTATATGGTTATCCCCTTGCATTCACATACACATTGTGAACCAACATTGTGGCTGAGGGTAAGAGGGACAAATTTGGAAGTTAGCCTAGGAAAGTTTATAAGTCGGACCACTGTCAACTCAACTCTGTTAAGTAAGGATGCAGAGCTAGAACCATTCCTGATATGAGAGCAGTGCTCCATACAAGAACGAATCATTTCTTTGTATAAATGGAGTAACTGTTCTGAGGAATAGAAGTTTTGACATATAAACAGGCCATCCAGTTTTTTAGACACATACTTAGCTATTTCCATGATGTGGGATTTCCAAGAAAGAGTGGATGTTACAGTAATACCAAGTATGTTCAGTGAGTTAGGAGGTGGAATTACAAAATCGTCAAACGAGCGACTAGATTTGTGAGGAGTTTTCGATCGTGAGATGGGTAAAAACTGGGTCTTGAAGGCATTAAACTTAACTAAATTATGTCTACCCCATAGAGATATCCTGTCCAAGTTTGAGTTTATTGAGAAAGCTGTGTCAAGACAAGATGCAGATCAAGTGATAGATGGAGTAGAATTGAAGGATGTGGATGATGCAGTGATGAATCGTCATCATATGAGAGCATCTGATTATTTGTGGCTGTCAGGAAATCATTGAAAAAAAGGAGAAAAAGTGCAGGGGACAGGGCAGAACTTTAAGGCACACTGCTGTTGACAGAGAAAAGAGGGGAGGCTGATTCATCAACAACCACAAAGACAGATCAGCCAGAGAGGACACTAGATATGAAAGAGTAAAATGAAGGAGGGAAGCCAAAAGAGGGAAGCTTAGAGATGAGACCCTGATGCCACACCCTATCAAAAGCTTTTGCTATGTCAAGGGAAGCTACAAATGACTCCCCTACATCTTTCAGGGATGATAACCAAACATTAGTAAGATGGGAGAGAATTTACCAGTGGATCTCGCCTTAAGGAAGCCAGGAAACAGACGAAGAAAGACACATACACTCATATACACATATATATACATATGTGCACATGCATGTACATATACATACACATACATATATCAATATGTACATATTCATACTTGCCTGCCTTCATCCATTCCCTGTGCTACCTTGCCCTACATGAAACGGCAACCCCACCCCCGTGTCAGTGAGGTAGCGCCAGGAAACAGACAAAGAAAGGCCACATCCGCACACCTCCATACATGAGCTGTCATATACACATACATATAGCAATGTCTACAAAGAGAGGTGAGTTATATCAATTACGTTACTTCCCAAGTTCGAATCTGAGCAGTGTGGGTACAGTTTTCAAGAGTTATAGTTAATGAAAATATTGGTGCATTATAAAGCAAACTGCCTACAAATCTAAAAAAACAACAGTTACTTTCTTTTAAAATAAAATTCTTGGTAAAACTGAATACAATGACAGTCATTTATCAGATAAGAGAAGAGAGAACAGTAAACATGTATGATAGTGCAAAGAGATGTCTGCAAAGGTCTCTTTTGAAAAGGAGTTATCAAAGATTAATAATATATGTATAAAGTGCAATGAAAAATATCAAAATGAAAAATTAAAATACAGTATAACAAACTTAAAAAAATTTACTTACGACAGCGTGTTCATGCCATGTGATACAGTCGCCTGCTTGAGTTAACAAACTGGGGTTTCTGGGTTCTTTTAACGTGGTAGAGAAGAGGACTTTTTCTGATACCAGACCAGTTTATTACATTGCAATTTATGACTGTTTCGTTTTTTAACTATGTTTTTGTCAATGCACCCACAAATCATTCTCCATGAACAGAGTGAAAAAGTTTCAAGAGAAAGAATCTGCATCAACTGTTTATACTTAGCAGTATACAGATTATGAAATGGGTTAATCAAACACACACATTTATTCTTTTTGCTTTTTCATACATATTCGCCATTTCCCATGTTAGCCAGGTAGCGATAAGAACAGAGGCCTGAGCCTTAAGAGGGAAAATCCTCACCCAGCCCCTTTCTCTGTTCCTTCTTTTGGAAAAGTAAAAACTGGAGGGGAGGATTTTCAGCCCCCTACTCCCTCCCCTTTTAGTCGCCTTTTACGACACGCAGGGAATACGTGGGAAG